>JAODAL010023193.1:0-63180 GCA_025379985.1 Phyllomedusa bahiana
GGGGGGGAAATTTTTGGGGGGTGGTGGGGGATTTTGTTGGTGGGGGGAGGGGGATTTGTATGTGGGTGGGGGGGGTGTGTATGGGGGTGGAGGGGGATATTGTATGTGGGTGGAGGGGATATTGTATGTGGGTGGAGGGGGTTATTGTATGTGGGTGGGGGGGATAGTTTGGGGGGGGGGGGGGGTGGGGGAGTGGGGGGAGGGGGGGATATTTATGTGGTGGGGGGGGGGATATTGTATGGGGGGAGGGGGGGATATTGTAGTGGGTGGTGGGGATTTTGTATGTGGGGGGGGGGGATATTTTGTGGGTGGGGGGGATAGGGATGGGAGCTACTTGCCCGTGTCTATATGTTAGCTGACAGATATTTTGCGATAGACAGATATGCGACTCACTTGCTATTGTACACAAATGTGTTCGTTTTGCACACTGTTTTTGGGGTAAAATGGCCGGTTTTATGCCGAGGGGGCCGGTTTTAAATTTTATGTCAGTAGGGTGGCCCCCCCAGATCAACCCCCGTGGGCCCCAACCCCCAGTCCGACACTGTGTATATGAAATACACACCCCTTTTTTGACCCCAAATAAACCCCTAACGGGCTTGGGAAAACCCTTTTTTTTTTAAATTGCGCAAAAAGAAATGAGCAAAAAAAAATTAACTGTAGTGGCTTTGTTAAAAACGCCATGCATTTTACTGACAAAACAAAAAGAAACACGTTTAATTAACTTTGGATATAAATTAAGCTACAGAAAAAATTTTGGGCTTTGGCGTTGAAAAAAAAAAACGTTTATTTTACTGCTACAAAGCACAAGCACGCTTAATTAAGCCTTGGTATTATTGCGCAAAAAAAAGCGCAAAAATTTTAACTGTATGGGGCGTTTTAAAAAGCGTGTTTTTTTTCTGACTACAAAAGCAGAAACAGTTTTAATTAACTTTGGATTAAATTATGTACGAAATACCAGGAAAAATGTTGTCTGTGCGTTGAAAAACCCCATTTTTTTTACTACTACAATAGCAAAAAACATGTTAAGTAACCTTCGGATAAAATTTGCTACAGGAAAAAATTTGTCTTTGGCTTTGAAAAACACCGTTTATTTTACTGATACAAAAGCAGAAATGCTTATTTAAACCTTCGGTTTAAAAAATTTGCTACAGGAATCAACAGGAAAAATGTCATCTTTGGCATTGAAAAACACAGTTTTTTTACTGACTAAATAGCAAAACAGCTTAAGTAACCCTTGGATATAAATTGCGAAAAAAAAATGAGCAGCAAAAAAATTAACTGATGGATTGTAAAACGCTGTTTTTTTACTGAATCAACAGCAAAAAACAGGCTTAACAACCCTTTGGGGGTATTCAATGTGTTCAGAAAATTTGCAGATAGCTTCAATTATATGCAGCAGAATTGGGGTGAATGGGCTTCAATTTTTAATACCCACAAAATCTAAATTAAAGGAAGGGAGCAGTCCTTTTGAGAAAACTTGACTCCCCCCCCAAAAACGCTGTATAAAAATAATTTTTTGTGTGAGATCTCAGTTATGCAGTGTAACAGCTACGGGGCCCGGCAAAAAGAAGGGAAATTTTGAGCTGCCAGCGTGCATCCGGACTTATAGTGCGGTGACATCACAGAAACCCGCCCTCTCTGATTGGCTTAAAATTTGCACTTGTCATTGAGGGTTCTCCTTTTTTCTTCCCAGACTTATTTTCCCCATTAATGCCATGTCTTGCGGGCCCTTTTATCAATAAAAACACGCTTCGTTCCCGGGAATTACCCCGACTTCACTTTGTTTTAGAACCCAAGTTTTCCTGAAATTCAACCGAAGTCCATTCCTTAGAATCAATTCGCTAATTCTAGCTGAGAACACCCTCATATTAAAACTGTGTGATAACTGTTTTTCCCAAAAAAGAGACCCCCGTGCAGGATTGGTGTGTGGTGCTGGAACATTTTTTTTGACCATGGGAGAGCTTAATAAGTTTTTTTGAGCGGGCAAATGCCCTGATGACTGAAGAATGGCAAAACTCCCAATTAATTCTCAGCAGCATCAGGCCTGTGCCGCAGCTATAAGTTTATATACTGAGGCCATAAAAGAAAGGAAGGCTGGTGCTAAAAGGCCAGGACGGCCTTCCAAGAAGAAGTCAAAGCCAGGTGTTCCTCACCAGCATGGGTTAACTACAGACCAGGTGGAGCAGCTAAGGTGTATGGATGCGGCCATTACCGAGGGCAACCAGCTTCAACAACAGAACGCGGCCGCTGAGGTGCAGCGAAAGGAGACGTAAGTGAGAACCTTGGAGTTGTTGGTGGGCGTCATCCCGCTATTCGTGGATTTGGACTGTCGCCAAAGGGTCTCCATGGTGCACCCGGACATCATACCCTTTGTGAAGATCCGACCAGAACCGGGTAAGGCTGTTGAACTTCTTTTTTGACACTTGTTGCGGGACTGCCAATCATGTTCTGGAGGTATGTGAGGAACTCCAAGTGGAATTTGTGCTGGGTAGTGACTTTCCCTATTTCTGGCAACTGTGGGTGATGGCGAGCAGGCCAGGCACAGCAGGTGGTTGTTCCTTGGAAGTGCCCCGTGAAAAGGGTGCTGTGCCACGGTTTAAAGAGCCAGAAGGTCCCTAAGAAGGTGAAGGGCAAAGAGTTCCCGCCTGACGGTTTGAATGGGGACTCGGGTGCGGTAAATATCTGCCCAGAACTGTTACCTAATGAGAAAAGTCCAAAGAGCAGAGACACTGTGCTATCCGGATATGAAAAGTCTTCTGGACTTTGTCTGGAATGATGACTCTCTTAGGTCCTGCAGTATAACTAATATGCCTATTGCAAATGTTTCTAATGGGTTAAATATACCTGTAACCACTAGCTATGTCACACAGCCTGAGCAGGGGGCTGTTAGCTGTAGCACAAAGTTAGCCCCAATTACTGCGCCTCTGTGTGAACAAGCGGCTAGAGGTGGTGCAGCTATTGCAGTAGAGGAGAGCAGCTCAGGTCTGCCCCTGGTCATGGCTATCAGAGCTATGGGGGAAGTAAATGCAGTGTGTGAACTTGCTGCTAAAGACACTTCAGCCAGTGCAGCAGAGGGGGTTAGCTCTAGTGTGCCCCTAGACGTTATAGGGGAGAGCAGCACAAGTAGCACAGGTGATGAGTGTCCTGTGATGGATAGCCACCAGTTATGTTCTGATCCTGTTGGTCTCTGAGAGATGTTTGCCTACTCTAATGGGAACTCTGCAAGTGTGTGGCCTGAAAGGGAAAATGCAACCCATGAATGTGATTGCTCTGCTGCTGTGTATGAAGAGACTGAGTGTGAATGTGCCGGTTAATGATCAAGAAGACAGAACACTCTGTGAAGAGTCTCCATTTCAGTGTGGGAATGGACACTGTAGTGTGGCAGTGCTGCAATGTAATGATGGTGATTATTCGGATGGGACTGATAAAAATACCTGTGTAAAGAAAACGTGTGCCAAGGCAGACTTAGTTGGAGATCTGGATTGTTCCACTGCAGGGAATGAAGAGGATGGTTGTGCTGGGGCCTGCAGTGCAGCTGAAGTCACTTACCGCAATGGTTTCTGTGTTTCCAGTAGCTTTTACTGCAATGGCCATAAGGACTGTTGTGATGGAAAGAGTGAGCTGCTAGACACCACAGAGGTGGGTGTATGCTTAACCCCCAGTGAGGGGCAGGAGAGCATGTCTGAATCCTCAGATGGTAAAGAGGTGCCTGGTTCTGAGGCAACTGATACATTTTTCCCGGCGGTTATGGAGGAAAATGTTAACAGTATCACAGAGGTGGTATGTCCTGTGGTTTGTGGAGACCCAAGGTGGGGCCTTTTTCAGCCGATGTCTGCTGCACTTTTCTGGTGTTAAAATTGTGACGGTTACTTAATGTGAACACAGCCAGTTTGTGTGTTGGAGTGAGGGAGAACATTAAGATGAGAGAGAGAGATATTTAGCATCACAAAAAGATTTTAAAATAAAGTAATGAAAGAATATATATATATATATATATATATATATATATATATATATATATATATTATATATATATATATATATATATATATATTATATATATATATTATTTATATTTATATAGTATTATATCTCTCTCAATAGAAGGTAACAAAATATTTTATATTAGCAGAATTATAACGACTTGCAGAATAAAGATGGTCATGTGTGTGTGTGTGTTGTCGATGTAGTTGAACTCCTATTAAAAACAAAAACCGTGTGTGTTTAGTTAATTTCAGTAGTTATGTTTCTGACTTATTGGCTGCTATTATAGCTATTACAGCGTTCGTGTGCTTACACCATTTAGATTTTTCATCTAAATATAGCTACTTATTGTTACGGGTGGTGCTGCAACCCGCCTGTCAGTTCACGTCTGCACTCATATATCCCTGGCTGCTGCATCTGTCTCATACTCACCGCTTCGTGCTCCTGCTTCCTGGCGCATCTCTGCCTGCCGGCGTGTGCGTCCCTGCTCCCTAGGGTGTGCACTTTCCTTGTCAGTGTGACAATGTAAAGGGTTAAGCACGCCATGCTGTATTTGGCTAATTACCAGGCGCTGACCCTATATCATCTGACCACTTCCTACACTTCTTGTCAGATCTATTGTGTCTCATGACTCTAGTGCAGTGGTTCTTAACCGGGGTTCTATCGAACCCTAGGGGTTCAGTGAGTCAGTCTCAGGGTTTCAGCAGAGCCTCCGCCATGGAGGTCAAGACACACCCCGACTACATTAATGTAAATTCGTGATGACACGCCACGCTTGGCCATCACTTGCTGCAGATGATCACGTTACATTCATTTATTGTGGCCAATCAGTGCTGCGGGGAATTTAGTGTGCTCAGTATTCTGTCTGGGTTATGTTTGTGTCTGCCCGTAGTCGTACGTTGTGTGGTTTCTTTCTTAATATTTTAATCCATTACTAAACTATGTCGAGGCTAATAATAAGAAATGTGGTCGTGACGAAATATGTAAAACATGATTCACATGTATCGCAGATCATGATGGGAATCAGCATTCCATAAGTTGCATGATTGCAATGCCAAGTTGAGCAAACTCTAGTCGGCATCGGCAAACTGAAGGAACACTTCTTAAGCTGCATGGAGATGGGGAATACAAGGAACACAACGCTTGTTGAATTCAAGGTGAAATTAGCCAGATTCGCTGAAATCCACTTAGCGGCTGCTCTTGGATTTATACCTAAACAAGAACCGATCTTCACCGCATTGTACGAAGTTGTATTAACTATCGCAAAGCAGGGCAAGCCACACACCATCGTCGAACATACTCATAAAACCAGCAGCACTAAGATGGCGAAATCTGATACACGGAACAGAGTGATCCCGAAGGTAAATTATCCCAAATTTCCTCTTTACAAAGATGACCCAATTCAGTGATCAGGAATAGAGTGCATGAAGTAAGAAGACATCTTGGCTCATGTAGTTGCTGATCTCATTTTTCAAGTCCTGCAAATTCAGCCTTCAACTCGACGAGACCACACGACGTTTTCTAATCTAAGCCCAGCTTGCGTTTTCGTGCGACTTATGTGAAAGACAACATGGATAAAAAGAAGAGTTATTATTTTTAAGCCTCTTACACAACAACAAACTAAGGCAAGCCGATTGAAGAAGTTATGGATGACTTCTCAGAGACAAACAATCTTTCATGGGATATGGTTTGTGCAGTTTTGTACCGGACGGAGCTTCTACTGTCATGCTGGGAAGAAAGTCTGGTTTTGGAAGTAATAGTAAAAGCCGATGCCCAACACATCATTGTTACGCAATTGTATTCTGCAGGCATGTAGTTGGCAACAAAAACTTTGGCTCCAAAAATATCAGAAGTATTAAAAATTGTGTGTGTGTGTGAATGTCGTGAAACTATGTGCAAAAATAGTGCTCTTTGAGGCACCGCATCTTACTGAGCTGTGTAAAGAAATGGGCTCTGACATTCGATGTTACTCCCTGCCCCCCTCACACTCCACCCTATTCTCCTCCCCCCCCCCCCATTTTACCATTCTACATGTTCTTGTGGTGTATCAACTGAGAGTCTCAGGTGACTGTATGTGTTGTGTGGCCATGAGTGTGGAATTAGCCCGTGTTTTTGCTCAAAAGAGCGCAAACATAGTCCTGCAGATTGCTTCAAAAACTCCTGAGTTCATTCTCATTTTAGCGTTCAGGCTGATATATTCGATAGCTAGAAAAAGGTGATTGAGCGATTAGGTTGGCTATTCGACATCGTCGATTAGTCGATAGTCGGCTCCACACATCGATAAGGTTTTCGAGATTAGTTCGATGTCGATCATCTCCAGATGAACATTAAAGTCTGTGGGATGAGTGCAACCCTAACATCTTCATTCTTACAACCAAAACTTCAGGGTCTGGAGAAGCTGGAATTAACATTCCAACAGCAGTCAAATGGAGTACTGCTAGACATCGTCTAGCACAACACTTAGGCTATAAAAAGTCACTCACACCATTCACTATCTGTCTTGTACCACAGCAATGGACCTTAACCTGGCATCTGCACAAATTAAAAAGTGCAGAAGGCAGTATGAAATAATGAACATATCTTTTACTTGTGAACTAGGACATTAAATATCAGCTGTCCTGGAACGCATGCATGTGTCCCAAATCCTGAATGACCCCCGCCATTTAAACAAGTGCCGGAAAAAGGAGTCTTTTCACCACCATTTTAGATGAACTGGACATTTGACTATTACCTTTCCTGGGCCACAGCATGAGCCCCTAAACCTCAGCATGACCCCTCATTTAATAAAAGTGCCGCGAAAAGGATGTGTGTGTGTCAACCACCATTTTAGTTTCACCTGAGACATTGATTTGATACTGTCCTGGGCCACAAGCATGAGCCCCAAACCTGCATGAACCACACATTTAAAAAGTGTGTGGAAAAAGGACGTCTTTCAACCACGCCATTTAGTTTTCACTGACATTGGGTCTATACCTGTCTGGGCAAGATGAGCCCCAAACCTGCAGATGATCCCCACATTTAAAAAGTGCGGTCCGGAAAAACATAGGAGTTTTCAAACCACCATTTTAGTTTTCACTGGACATTGATTTATCCCTGCCCTGGGCCACGCATGAGCCCCAAACCTGCTTTGACCCCCAATTTAAAAAAGTTGCCGGGAAAAAAGGAGTCTTTCACCACCATTTTAGTTTCACGGGAAACATTGCCCATTTCCCTGTCGGGGCCACGCTGACCCCCAAACCCTGCATACCCCCCACTTTTTAAAAAGGGGCCGGGAAAAAAGGAGTTTTTAAAAACCCCAAACCATTTTAGTTTCACGGGACTTTGATATATCTGCCCTGGGCCACAGCATGACCCCCAAACCTGCATGATCCCCCACTTTTTTAAAAAGTGCCGGAAAAAGGAGTTTTTCCCTTTTGTTTTTTTTTTCACTGGACTTGACTATCCCTTTGTCCTGGGCCACAGCATGACCCCCCAAAACCTGCATGACCCCCTTTTAAAAAAGTCCCGGAAAAAAGGAGTTTTTAACCCCCCTTTTTAGTTTCACTGGACAGGGGACTATATCTGCCCGGGGGCCAAACAGCAAAAAGCCCCCAAACCCCCATAACCCCCCAGTGAAAAAGTCCCGGGAGAAAAAGGAGTCTTTCAACCACCTTTTAGTTTCAGGGACATTGACTATACCTGCCCGGGCCACAGAATGCCCCGGGGCCCGGAGTTAAAAGTGGGTCCCGGTAATACCCGAGGGGGGCCCGGTCCGTCATTTTTTTAAACACACAGGTTAAAATGCCCTGTGGCGGGCAAGGGAAAAAACTGTTTTGCTAAAGGCAGGGGGGGGTTTTTGTGGAAAATTTAAAGCCTTCCCTGGGTAAACAGTCAAAAACCTGGGTAGCGCTTGCCCCTCTGTATGAGTGTGGATTTCCCATTGGGAAATACTGGGGGTTTAAAACCCCTCCTGTTACCCCCAGGGGGCCCTTTTTTCTTGGCATTTTTTTTCTCATTTTTCTCAATGGCTGGGGGAAAATTTGGTTTCTCTGCACTTTGTTCTTGCCCAATGCCCCTACCCCATGCCCCTTGAAAAAAACCCTTTACTTTGGGTAAAGTTTTCCTTTTAACCTCCCTTGTAAAATTTCCCAGGGAAAATTTTTTTAACAGCTATTTTGTACATGAAATTTTTTTTAGTACTTTAAACCCCTAAAAAAAAACACTTTTTTAAAATCGGATGGAACCCCACCATGTCTTTGTTTCTCTTTTTTTAATTGTTTTTAAAGGGGTTTTTCTCAATAAAGGGATTGATAGCTATGTTAAAATTTTGAAAAAAAACAATTTATTTTCCCAATATGTGTCCATTAACTTGCCCCTACCATTCCTTGTTTCTGACAGCCCCTCCCCCCTTGGGAGCCCCCCCTTGACCTTTTGGTGAAAAAAAATGTCTGTTGAAACACCTTTTTTTTGGGAATAGGCCCCTGTAGTATAGCTGAAATGTCACAGTAAAATGCCCCCCAAAAAATTAAAGCATAAACCCTTGACCAATTTTGGACAATTGGGGAAAAAACCAAATGTCTGATAGAAAAAAAAATTTTTTAAAAATTAGGACCTTTTGTAAGCTGCTTGTCACGGGCAAATCCCCCCAAAAAATTAAAAAACGGGCCCAATGAGCCACTTTTGCCCAATTTTTGAGAAACAAATGTCTATTAGAAAAAACTTTTTTTTGAATAGGCCCTGTAGTATTGCGGGCTTTTTCAACACCCGGGCCCCCCAAAAATTTTATAAAAAGGGAACCTTCTCAGCCACTGTTAAAAATTGTGAAGGAGAAATGCCATTTAGGGAATTTTTTTCCCAAAGGCCCCAATGATTATTGTTTGTATATTAAACAGCAACATAAACCCAAAAAAATTTTTTAAAAAAGATTCTCAGCCACTTTTAAAAATTGTGAGGAAAATGCCCCCAAAAAACCATTGAAAATTTGTAAAAAATTTTTAAAAATGAAGTGAGAAAATTGGGTTATGGTTTTGTCAAAAAAAATTTTGGTGTCTTTTAGTTCCTCACGGGAAAACCAGCGAAAGAAAAATGTTGGGGAATTGAGAATAAAATTTCCCCCAGTAAAAAAATGATCTTTTTTAAAAATAATTTTTTCCCAAGGGGACCTTTTTCTTTTTAAAAAAGGGGAATGTGAAGAAAGAAAAGCAACTAATGGGTAAACCCGGGCAATTGGGGCCACAACTTTCATCAGAGATCCATTGCCTGATTCATCTTGTAAAAGGTCAAACGACCCCACATTATCTGGGGAAAACCCGGATGGGGTTTGTCTGTAAGACCCCTCCGGCGTGTGAAGGTCCGCTCAAAAAATGCGCTGGCTGCTGGGAGGAAACAAACCTCTAGGGGTTTTGGCGGGGCCACCCTGGGGCCCCATTCGTCCTTTTGGATCCCCCAGAAGTCTAAATGGGTCCGGAAAACACATGAAAAAAAACATGGGGTTTGGTTTGGGCGGGGTTTTCGTGCCCCCAAATGATCTTAAGCGGGTCTTGGTGTTGTAGTGTGGTTCCTGTTTTTTTGGGCATGCGTTGGTGAGGTGGTAAATAAGTTTGGGCCAGGGGGTTCCCCCTTTTAGGTTCTGCCCCCTTTGCCTGCTGCGGCCGCGGGCTGCCGCTACGGCTACTTGGCGCTCAAACTGCTGTCATGTCGCTGGCTTTATTTCCCCACCGTGACAATTGAAGAACGTAAAGGGGCAAACGCAACAATGCTCCGTTGATAAAATAAAGCAAGGTCTCCATTTCCGGATTTTTACTCTTATTTGGGGTGGGGTGGAAAGGAAAAGGGGGTGGTTTTGTTTTGTACCGGGGACCCCGGGGGAGGGTGGCCCCCCAGTAAAGTTTTTCCCATTTTGTGGCCTTAATGCGGGGGTTCCGGGGGTTAGAGGAAAGGAGCATTTCCCAAACATCATGTGGGGAGATGGAGCCTTGAGTTTCCCCGCCTTTTGGGTTTTAGGGGGAAATGCCCAAAAAAATCTTCTTATCTGCCCCAAATTCACCCAACCTTTTTCCAAGGCAGGGAGACGGTGTCTAGGAATTTCCTCCCCCTCCCCCCCCCCGGGTTTTCCCCCCCTTTTTGGGGACAGCCCTTAACAAAAGCCCTGACTTGCCCAGATGATTTCACCCTGAGAGGGTGATGCGTCACTTTTTCCAATACCCCTGGACCCGAACCAATGCCTTTAAAGAAACCCCAAAGAAATTTTGAAAAATGTCGGGCCCTTTTGGATTTGGGCGGAGAGAAAGGCTCCCCTGTCCCCGGGAAACTTTTGTCCGTCCCCCTCCCCCGTGTTGGGGGGGACCTGATGTTTTAGAGTGTCCAAACCCATCCCTTCCAGAAATAAGATCAACCCCAATGCTTTTTTGCTGACAAGGGCCCAAAAAACGTCCGTTCTGACCATTTTGGTGGCTTCTTCAAAACTGGCAAGGGGTTTGGGGAGAGTTGCTTTCACCTGCCCCCCACTCTCGGTGGCCCCCAACACCCCGAGGTCCCCCCCGCTGTTGTCAGGGCCCTGTGTCACTTCGTACTGGTAATGGCATTGCGCTGCTCCCCAATCGCTGGGGGCCCTGGGAGGGTTTTGGGTTTCCAGCGTGTTGCCCCCGTCAACAATGAGACGGTTGACGGGGAGGCCGAGCGAGTGCAACGCAGCCCGGGGGGGACGAAACAGGGGTTGCGAAAAGGGGAAGTGCCCAAATCAAAAACCTTTGAGCCCTTTTTCAGCGGGAGTTCCCCGACCCGGGGAAAAGTTTTAAAAAATTTTTGGAAGGGGCAAAAGGGTTAAAGACCTGTGCCAGGCAGGGGATGTGTCCAAACCTACTGATTTAAGGGCGGCCAGCAATTTCGCCCCTTATCCACCCCCACCTTGCCTGGACAGGTTTTTTGGGCACCCAGCCAGGGCGGCTCGGGGCTCGTTGCGGAGGGGCCCATTCCCCAGCTCCCTGGTGTGGGGGTGGGTTTTCCAAGGCAGATTAAAATTTTAACACGGGCCTGGTGTTCTGGGTACGTGATGCCAAACCAAAAGGACCCCTTTGGGGGAAAAAAAGGGCCCCGCACCATCCCTGCGGTTTTGAAGAGCCGTGCGCCGAGCCGGGGGAGCCACCGTCATCCCCCGTGGCATTCCCCAGCTAAACCCGTGGCTGTCAAAAGGGGATTTTAGCGGGGCCCTTGGCCGTGTTTTTGTCCATTTTTGTCAGTGGTTTAATTTGGGCTTTTTTTCGGGGAAAAAGGTGCAGGGCAACGGCCCTTTTTAAAAATTTTTGATGACACCCTGGTTTTGGCCCGGGCAAAGGGGCGGCTTTTCTGGCAAAAAAATGCCCGCTCGGCAAACTGGGTTTTTGGGGGCAGGCGGGGGGCCAGTTTTGGGGGAAAAACCCCCCCTGGCGGAAAGGGGAACAAATTTTTCCAAAAGGGCCCAAAAACCTGGCAAAGCCGACTTTAGGCTTTTTGGGTTTGGGATGGTTTGGGTTTTTAAAATGTTTCTTTTCCCCAAAACCTTTTAGACAGAAAGGGTGGCTGCTAAGGGCTGGCCGCTGTACGGTGTGGGAGGTCGTCAAACTGGCGGAAGGGGGAAGGGGGGGGATGGGGTTCTGGTGGTGCTGGTGGTACTCGGGGGGACGTTTGGTTTGGGTGAAAGCGGAGGGGTGATCCCTGATCTTGGGCTCTGAGAGACATGGGCAGTAAGGAACGTTGGGGGGTGGGGGGGAGGAGGGGCGGAGACAGAGGGGGTTTTTGACCCTTGGGGTTTGGGGGCCCGGCGTCGGTCTTTGGCCTTTTTTGTCCAAAATGTTCCCCCCCAATTTTAACTCAGCATTCGCCCGCATGTGACTAGAATGTTGGTGGGGGTTAAACCCCTTAAGGGTTTTTGCCTTTTATTTGGGGTTTAAAGGCAAAGGCGGGGAATGACATCACTGGGTGAAACAGGGGGCTTGGGTCAAAGAAGGCCAGGGTTGAGAGGGGCCTGGGCCTTTTTTTTAAAAGGCGATAAGCGAAAGGGCGGGGTTTGCGCTGACCGTGGTGGCGGGAATTTATATCAGGGACTTTCTGGGGGCCCCCTCCCTTTTTGTGGCGGGGGGGCCCTTTTTTGAAAAACCCCTCGTCTTCCCCCCTCTCCATGATGAAGCGCTCTGCAAGCAAATTTGCCGGGAAAAGACCAGGATGGATCGCCAATGTCGTCATTCATTTATCAAACATCATCAAAACAGGTGACTTGGTTCGTCCTGATTTATGCATCCAGAAAACTGCCCGGGCCCAAAGCAAGGGGGGGACTGCAAGGCGGGTTTCCCAAACCCCCGGGTTTTTTGCCGATTGACCGGTTCCCTTTACCTCCTCTGTTTGGCCCTCAGTTAAACTGGGCGTCCCGAGCAGGGCCCAAATTTATCCTCTTGATCTTTTAAAAATGCCTTTCTGACCCCCCACCGCATTTTGTCATCAAAGGGTCTTTTAGGGCCCAAGGATTATCCACAGTTTGGGGGGTTTTCACGAGTTGACATTTTTGGGTGCTTTATGGTTTTCGGATGCTGGGAAGGGGTGTGTGACGGAAAAATTTTGGACTGACTGGGGGGGCGAGGGGTAAAAAATGCTAGAGAGGTTGCAATTTTCCCCCTGAAGGGGCAAAATTGGCGACGATTTTTTCGTTACTTGAAACAGGGCCTGACCCAGCGTTGGGCAGGGGGTGGGGGTTTTGCAACTGACGATCCAATGGCATTTCGTGTTGGTTTCCCGCACTGGAAGGGGCACCTTTTCTCGTTTCCCCCTACCTCCATTTTGTTACCCCCTTTTTGTTCCGCTTACCACCTGCATTTCGCTCCTTTTTTCAGAATAAAAAAATTTTTAGGGAAGGTTTGGGGGTTTGTTTTGGGGAAATTCTTTATTAAAAGACGGCAACACAGGGTTTTTCAAATTTCCCCCTAAACAAAACAAAAAATTGGGTAGATTCCCAAAAATTTAAACTGCAGGTGGCTATCAACAAATTGGGGCTGGGCAAAAGTGCAAAAAACACGTTTTCTGTTTTTTTTTTCGTTTTAATAAAACGGTTTTTTTTTGAACCTTTTTAATTCACCTGTGGTTTACTATTTTAATTGTGTTTTTAAGATTTTCGTGGCGCGCGGGCAATAAAAAAAAGCTGGGTGCGCAAAAGTCAAAAAAACCACGGGATTGTTGTTTTGTATAAATACACGGTTATTTTTTGCAAACCCTTTTAATTCACCTTTGGTGGGGGTATAGAATTGCTGTTTTTTGGGCTTTGTGGAAGTGCGTCAATTTTAAAAAAGCTGGGTTTCGCAAAAGTTAAAAAACAAGTATCTGTTATGTTTTTGGTATAATACTTTGGGATTTTTGGGACCTTTCAATTTTAAACCTTTTGGTGATATAGAATTCTGTTTTAAGATTTAAATGGGGGTGCTGGTTTAAGAAAAAAGACTGGGTGCGAAAAGTTTAAAAAAAAAGTATTGTTATGTTTTCGTAGATTTTCCCTGGTAAATTTTTTCACCTTTTCAATTCCCCCTGGGTGACTTTAAAAATTTTTTGTTTTTGGGTTTACCCTGGATTTCGCGTCAATGAACAAAAACCCGGGACCCCAAAAATCAAAAAATAAAGTATTGGGGTTTTTTTTCGTATAATACACGGTTTTTTTGACCCTTTTAATTCACCCCGTGGTGACTTTTAGAAATTTCTGTTTTAAATTTTCGGGATTTTTGGTCAAAAGAACAAAACTGGGTGCGCAAAAAGTTTAAAAAAAAAACGTTTTCTGTTATGTTTTCCCTATAAAACCAAAGGTATTTTTTGGGACCTTTTAATTCCCCCCTGTGGTGACTATAGAATTTATGTTTTAAGATTTACCCTGGGTGCCCCGGGGGCAATGAACCAAAACTGGGTGGGAAAAAATCAAAAACATGTAAACTGTTAAAGTTTTTTATAGAATAAACCCGGGGGATTTTTTGCCCCCTTTCAATTCACCTTTTTGGTGATATAGAATTGCTGTTTTAAGATTTTTTTGGAGGGTTCGTCAATTTTAACAAAAAAATGGGGCGAAAAAGTCAAAAAAAACGTATCTGTTTGTTTTCGTATAATACCTGGTATTTTTTGCCCCTTTCAATTTACCTGTTGGTGACTATGGGAAATTGCTGTTTTTAAAATTTCGTGGAAGCTGCATCAATGAAACAAAGCGGGGTGCGCAAAAATCAAAAACACCCTAAATTTTTATGTTTTTGTATAATTTCAGGCAGGGGCTTGTTTGGGTTTCCCAAAAAATCCGGGGCTCGGGCCCTTTTTGTTTTTTTTTTGGGGAGGGGCTTTGGGGTTTACACGACATTTTTCCCCGCCTCATTTTTGAACTGTGGTGTTTTTTTTTCAGGAAAAAAAACCTTTGTTTTTCCTGTCACTAAATTTTTTGCCCTCCCACAAAAAGTTCCCCTCCATTTTCCCCAAACAGTCCCTGGGACAGTAAAAAAACCCCCAATGCAAATTTACTTTTTCAGAAAATTTCCCCTTCATATGACCCAAAACCCCCAAAAAAAAATCACCAAAAAAAATAAAACCGAACATGGAGCAAAAACTACCAAAAACAAATGATTTTTACTTAAAAAACCCCTACAAAAACCAAAGACCAAAATATTACCTTTCATAAGGTCAAAAAATCCTGCCAGACCCCCCTGTGACTATTTAGCTGTACAAGGTTGAAGCATATACCACTGCTATATGTGACCAATAGTGGTAGTTTCTAGTTGTTTTTAGGGCGCTCTGCAGAATTTTAAGTTTATTACACTGCAGTTACATTTATTTACTCACCCGGGAGGGCGTTTTTTTTGATCAGCGTGTTCACCCTTCCCTTTCTTCTCCATTCCCGGGTTTACCCCATGCTGGGGCTCCGGCCCAATTTCTCGTCCCCGGGGGATTTGGACACAAAAATCTTAGGGAAACCTACATTTTTCCGCAAAAATCCTTAATTTTTAGGTATGCAAATCCCCAGTTTGGTTTTATAGGGGCATGAAGGTTTATGGGGCCCCCAGGCAGGGTTTAAAGGGGGCCCCAGGCCCGGTATATAGGAGCCATAGGGAGGTTTTTAGGGGCCACAGGGGAGTATATAGGGGGGCACAGGCGTTTTATGGGGGCACTGGGCAGTTATATGGGGCCACAGGCCGTTTTTTGGGGCCCCTTTTGGGGCAGGGAATTTTTGGGGCCACAAGAAAGGTTTTGGGAGGGGGAATGAGGCAGAATTTAGGGGCAATGAGGCAGTATATGGGGGGCCAAAAGGGGGATTTTGGGGGCCAAAAGGGAGGGATATGGGGGCCCCCAGGGAGTATATGGGGGGAGCAAATCAGGGGCCTTTTTTAGGGGCAAAAGGCAGCATAAAGGGGGCCACAGGCAGGGGGTATGGGGGCCACAGGCAAGGGATATGGGGGCACCCAGGAAAATGGGGGCCAAGGCAGGCAAATTTTAGGGGCACAGGGGAGGGATTGGGGGGCCCCTGGCAGTATATGGGGGCCCACCAAGGGGGAGTAATTTGGGGGGCCACAGGCAGGGATATGGGGGCCAAAAGGGAATACTTGGGGGCCACAGGCAGGGATATGGGGCCCCCAGGCAGGCATTTTTTAGGGGACAGGCCCGTTATGGGGCCCCAGGCAGGGATTGGGGCCACAGGGAGTAATTTTGGGGGGCCACAGGCAGGGATATGGGGGCCAAAGGGCGGCATTATAGGGTCAAAGGAAGTATATGGGGGCCCCAGGGGGGATAAGGGGGCCACAAAGGGAGGCATTATAGGGGGAAGGCAGAAAATGGGGGGCCCAGGCGTAATATGGGGGCCACAGGCAGGGATATGGGCCACCCCCCCCCCAGGCACTTATAGGGGCCGGGGGGAGTATAGGGGGCACTGAGGCAGGTAAACGCTTTTAAAAAAAAACAAAACTTTATTTACCTTAAAAATCCCCGGCGGGGGCGCGCTTTGTCCCCTTTAACCCGTGCTCCTCCGGCAGCCCCCTCGGCGGGGGACGGGCCTAAAGGGTGCGCTGTGTCGCCGGGGGAAATTTTGGGGGCTTGCCGGGACATCAGGTCGCTTCATCCCAACCGACGCTTTCCGGTGAGGCACCAAAGGGGGCCCCCCCCGGCGGGTCCTCAGCGCTGTGGGGGACCCGGCGGCCCGCAGTGTCGGACCCCGAACCGGTTTCCCAACTGTTGCGGAGCCCGGGGCGCTTGCTCTCTGCTCCTTTAGAGCCGCAACCCGCATGTGCGTCCAGGGAGACGCACCCTGCAGCTGGGAAAGGGCCCGTCTGTGCTCCAAAAACCAAAGGCAGCGGCCCGGAGGCCCCGGGGGGACTCGGGGCCCCAGGGGTTTTATTCGGGGCCCGAGCCCCGGGAAAAAAAAAAAGCCTAGCGAAGGGGCCCTGTACACGGTTTTTTTTTTTGCACATTTTTAATTCACTGTGGTGTTTTTAGAATTTCTGTTTTAAGATTTGCGGGGGATGCTGCGTCAATTTAAAAAGCTGGGTGGGGCCCAAAAATTAAAAACATAAACTGTTATGTTTTCTTATAATAAAAGGTATTTTTTGAAAAATTTTAATTCCCCTGTGGTGACTAAGAATTGCTGTTTTTAAAATTTACGTTTGGGTGCTGCGTCAATGAACAAAGGGTGACCAAAAGTCCAAAAAAAAATTTTGTTATGTTTCGTATTTTACACAGTTTTTTTGCACCTTTCAATTCACCTGTTGGTGACTATTTGAATTGCTGGGTTTTAAGGGTTTACGTGGTGCTGCGTCAATGAACAAAGCTGGGGGGGCAAAAATCAAAAAAAACGTTTTCTTTTTATGTTTTCCGTTTAGAAAAAAACGGTATTTTTTGCACTTTTTTAAATTTACCTTTTGGGACTTTTAGTTTTCTGTTTTAAGATTTTTCGTGGTTTCTGCGTCAAAGAACAAAAAATGGGGTGCGCAAAAGGGCAAAAAAAAAAATATTTGTTTGTTTTTTCCTTTTGATAAAAACGGTTTTTTGGCCAAACCCAAAAAACCTGTGCTGGGGTACAAGATTGCTGGATTGTAAATTTTTAAATGCAAAAGGGGGATTTACAACCAGGTGGAATGGGTAAATTTAAAATAACCCTTTCTTTTTTGTATTTGATAATTAAAAGTGGGGTTTTTTCACTAACAAAAAGACCCTGCGTTTTCCAGAAAAAGTGGGGTATCCAATATAAGTTTTGGATGCCCTTTTTGGGTTAAAATTTCAATGCAAACTGTTAATTTAATTTAAAAATATTGCAGTTTCAAAGTCTTCTAAGTCTTGGTGAACTTATCCGGGGTTTTCCCTTTTTAGATAGGCTTTTGTTTTCCTTTTTCGCCAAACGGGGGCCCCCCCCCTGCTCCCCCCGTGACTTTATGCGGTTGATGTGCTTTAAATTCTCTAGCAAATACCCTAAAATCTTTTAAAACTCTAATCTAACCCAAATTGGAAGGACCCGTAATTTGTTAGAGGTTTCTTGTGCAGAAATTTGGGTTATTTCCGCTGAGCTGTTTTTTTAAGGGAAAAGTGCACGTCCTATTTTCCCATGAGACGCTGAAAAGAACTAAGGCCCGAAAGGGGGGGCCCGCTCTATGTTAAAAAGAAGGTCATGTGATTTTTTTAAACCAAAACGCAAAACCCTACCCCATCCCAGTCATGCATCGCACAAAACATCTCACCCCGCTCTATTCTGTAAATTTTGATTTTTCTTTGGCCCCCAAATTTTACAGGAAGCGCCCAAAAAAGGCGCGATTTTAATAGTTTATGCACAGATTTTAACCTTAATTATTTCATGACCTGAAAATTTCGATCACCATAAAAACCTTGCCGATTTCAACTTTGTCGATAAAAATCGCTCAACACTATTCGTAGCTCTAAATCATCTCAATCAGCAGATACAGGGTGGTGGAGTCAACATCATGGAAGCAGAAGAAAACCTGAAGGCTTTTCAAACAAAACTACCATTATGGAAACGATGAACGGAGAACAATAACTTCGCAAACTTTCCCCTTCTGGATGACTGTGTAAGTAAGATCGAAGATGTGTCTGGAATCAGAGACATTTCTGTATCCATGGAACTGAAGCAAACAATTGCCATGCACTTAGATGAGCTTGCAAAGTCTCTCGACGGATATTTCCCTACAAGAGAGTCATATCCAGCATGGGTGAGACAGCCGTTCATGTTTGCTGTTGAGACAGCAGATGTCTATTATGAATATCTCTACGAAATCATTGAAATTTAGCAGAGCCAGGTTCAACAGCAACTCTTCAGAACAACAACACTCTCAACGTTTTGGAGTCGACAGTTGGAAAAGTACCGAATTATTGCTAAGAAATCCCTGGAATTTTTTATACCATTTGTTGCAACATATATCTACGAATAATCCTTTTTGAGGATGCTGGACATAAAAACAAAGAAAAGGAACAGACTTTGCTGTGAAAATGACACGAGAGTAGCACTTGCCAAGGTAAAGCCACGCATATCTGAACTGGTCTCTCAAAAACAACAGCAGAAGTCACAATGATTTGCAGGTATGTAATTTGTTGTGAGTTCATGCACTGTGTTGGTTTTGTTCTTTGATCAAGGTGATGTTCATGCACGGTTCATTTTGTGTACCAGTAAAACATATACCTATATCATGAATTTGGAAAAAAATCATACTTGATTTATCACTAAAGAAGGGTTCGGTGAATGTGCATATGAAACTGGCAGGTTCGGTACCTCAAACAAGGTTAAGAACCACTGCTTTAGTGAAAGCGTTCTATCCTGTCTCTACCATGTACCAGACCCTTTGTCTCCGTCCCCTTTTGTCTGCTGCCTGCCCTGAACTTTCTGCCTGTCCCCGACTACGAGTTTGCCTGCCAATTCTGTACCATGCTGCATCGAGGCTGCCACCGCAAGCAGGTCACGTCAGGGGTAGCAACCTGATAGTCTAACCTGCCTTGCGGCAGTCTCTGGTGACAACCAGGAGGCTACTTAGACTCCGCTCCATGATATGGGGTATAACACTGCTTAGGGTGGTCCAGAAGATCCACATGCTAGACTTCTGTTACACTTATAGTAATATGGATATGACAATGTACTACTACATAAGTAGCTACATTTGTTATTTAAATTTTAGAGAGGGACATACTGCTTCCCAACACTCACAGATATCAGATGCTGTCAAGTGTTTCCAGTGTACCATCTCCCATTCCATCCAAATGGTCCAGACAGCTAGCAGGTCATAAAAATCTATACAACTAGTAACGCTAGAGAAATTAAAGAAATTAGTAGTTTTACCAGCTGCTACCAGCAGAGGGAAGCATCACTTTCCTACAGAGTTCAAACGTCTTGTAAGGCATTGCAGACTGGGGACTATGTCGGCAATGTAAATGTGAAAACAAAGTGAGACATGTATGAAAACTGTTGAGGTATAAGGCTATGTTCACATGGCGTAATTGTGGCGTGTAAAGTATGGCCGCAATTACGCCGGGTGCTTTGGGAGTCGCGTTAATACGCGCGTACTCCCACGGCGTACGCACCTCATCGGCCCTAATAACATGCATTACCTCCAGAGCGTATACGCCGCAAGTAATTGACATGTCACTTATCTCCCCACGCGTACAATACGATCATATTGTGATAGCAGGGAGAGGGGATGTAATCCATAGTTCTCTATGAGAACTATGGATTACTGTAGTTTAGTCGTGCATCTCGCTTGAATTAGAGCGCAAATACACCGCGAAATACGCTCCGAAATTAGCCCATGTGAACATACCCATAGACTGTTTTTGTTGCCCATAGCAACCAATCAGAGCTCCCCTCTCTTTTTTCCAGAGCACTATATGAAATTTTGCTATGGGCAACAAAGAAAGTCTTACACCAAGACAGTTTTCGTACATGTGTCCCAAAGTATTGAAAAGATATAATATTGTTTTATCTGGATGCAGCATGTCCCAAAATGAATCAATTTTAGCCAGGGCTTTGGTAAGGTCCTAAAATATCCGTGACATGGGCCCTCTCTGTTTTGCTCAATAAGGCTGGGGTCACACAGCATTTTTCACACCACATCAAAAGTGCTCATCTACGTATGATATGTAATATTTGTTCCATGTAAAAGTGTATTGTTTGGTAACTGCATGATTGTAATTTACTTGGTATTACACTAATTATTATTTTTACTAAAAAAATCCCACAAGTCAAAGACCCTATAATACTATTACTTAAGGACCAAATAATACTGCCAGACCATGACCATATGTGACCACCCCATGTGAGTACCACTTCTCTTATAAGTCATTCAATTCACTTTCTTTTTCTTTCTCCATCCAGTCTAGACCACCATGATTACTTCTCCTGATTATTTGTCATCTCTACAGAAATTACCACACAAAATTTTAGAATCCTCAATTTTACGACACCTATATATCTACCTACTGGGAGTGGAGGGTTGTGTGTGAATATACCTCCCTACCTAACGGGGGTCTATATAGGAAAGCATGGTGATGCCCTATCCCCCCAGCAACCCATTTTCCCATGATAGGCAAACCGGGAGCCTGCTCTAAGGGATGGAGATTTACCCATCATTCCTATATAGGCCTTCATTAGGTAGGGCAGTACATAGACACCCCCCAGTAGGTAAGTAGGTAAGTATATAGATCCCCTCAGTCGTAGGAAGGTATAGAGGATCCATCTGTAGGTAGGTGTATATAGTCTGCTGGTAGATAGTTATAAAGGTCACTGTCACGTCAAGGGAGGTACAGTGAGCCCCGACTGGAACCCAGCCCACTGTCCCTGCCTACTTGACCTGCTGCCCTAGGCGGCAGGCGGCAACTGGGCGACAGTCCCTGCGCTGCTAAAGTGCTGGGGCCGTCAGGAGGAAGAATAGTGAGACAGTCCGCGTCCAACCCACATCCGACCCGCCAAGCCACAAATCAGAACCAGAGGGATAAACGTAAACAAGCCGAGGTCAAACACAAACGGAAGCGAGGTACAAATCTGAAGACAAGCCGGGGTCAGGAGAACAAGCCGAGGTCTGGTACACATGTAAACAGCACAATACAAATAACAGGAAAGCAAGGCAGCCAGGAAATATCGCAGGCGCAGCACTCAGCCTCCAGGGAGATTAAATGTGATTCCCGGATACCACCCCTGCAGCTGATTGAAGCGGCCTCCGGGTCCTCCCATTGGCTGGTGCAACACGCCCCCTGTCCAGAGTGGCTGGACCTCTGTCACTCACAGAGCTGCCAGCAGCATGTGTATCAGGGTGGGGTCGCAAATCAGCTGCTGCAGCCTGTTGATCCCCGCAGCCTGAGCGCAGCCTAGCCCTGACAGTCACATTGGTAGGTGGTTAGGTTTTTAGATACCCCTGATAGGTATATGTATAGGCCCCCACAGTAGGCAGTCAGATTATATATATATATAAATATATATATATATATATATATATATATATATATACACTACCGTTCAAAAGTTTGGGGTCACCCAGACAGTTTTGTGTTTTCCCAGAAAACTCACACTTTTATTTATAAAATAAGTTGCAAAATGAATAGAAATATAGTCCAGACATTTACAAGGTTAGAAATAACGATTTTTATTTGAAATTATAATTTTCTACTTCAAACTTTGCTTTCGTCAAAGAATGCTCCCTCTGCAGCAATTCCAGCATTGCAGACCTTTGGCATTTTAGCTGATAATTTGCTGAGGTAACCTAGAGAAATTTCACCCCATGCTTCCAGAAGCCCCTCCCACAAGTTGGATTGGCTTGATGGGCACTTTTTGCATACCATACGGTCAAGCTGCTCACACAACAGCTCAATGGGGTTGAGATCTGGTGACTGCACTGGCCACACCATTACAGATATAATACCAGCTGCCTGCTTCTTCCCTAAATAGTTTTTGCATAATTTGGAGGTGTGCTTTGGGTCATTGTCCTGTTGCAGGATGAAATTGGCTCCAATCAAGCGCTGTCCACAGGATATGGCATGGCATTGTGAAATGGAGTGATAGCCTGCCTTCCTTATTCCAAATCCCTTTTACCTTGTACAAATCTCCCACTTTACCAGCACCAAAGCAACCCCAGACCATCACATTACCTCTATCATGCTTGACAGATGGCGTCAGGCACTCTTCCACCATCTTTTCAGTTGTTCTGCGTCTCTCAAATGTTCTTCTGTGAGATCCAAACACCTCAAACTTCGATTCATCTCCATTCGTCCCCCAGGGGTCAATCCTGGGCCCACTATTCTTCTTTATCTACACCCTTGGACTGGGTCAGCTCATAGCATCATACGGCTTCCATTACCACCTGTATGCTGATGATACCCAACGCTACATCTCTGGCCCAGATATTACCTCTCTTCTCTCCCGGATCCCAAACTGCCTATCATCTATATCCAGCTTCTTCTCCTCCCGTCTCCTAAAATTGAACGTGGAGAAAACAGAACTTATCATCTTTCCACAGTCCCACTCTATCCCTCCACCTGGTCTCTTTATCACTGTTAACGGCTACACTCTCTCACCAGCTCCACAAGTCCGCTGCCTTGGGATAACCTTTGACTCCAACCTGCCCTTCAAACCGCACATCCAAGCCCTTACCTCTGCCTGCCGCCTCCACCTGAAAAATATCTCCCGAATCCGCTCATTCCTTAACCTTGAAAGCACAAAAATGCTGGTCCATGCCCTTGTCATTTCCCGCCTAGACTATTGCAACATCCTTCTCTGTGGCCTCCCATCTAGCACTCTAGCTCCCCTCCAATCCATCCTCAACTCTGCTGCCCGTCTTATCCATCTCTCTCCTCGCTACTCCTCTGCCACTCCCCTCTGCCAATCCCTGTACTGGCTTCCCATTGCCCAACGAATCCAGTTTAAGTTAGTAACCTTGACCTACAAAGCTCTCCATAATCTCTCTCCTCCGTACATCTCTGCCTTAATCTCCAGAGATCTCCCCTCCAATCTCCGCTCCTCACAGGACCTTCTTCTCTGCTCTCCTCTTATCAGCTCTTCACATAATCATCTCCAAGACTTCTCTTGTACTTCCCCCATACTCTGGGACTCACTGCCTCAACACCTCAGACTCTCCCCCACACTCACTAGCTTCAAAGGTAACCTGAAAACCTATCTCTTCAGGACTGCCTATGACCAACATTAACCGTGTTGCACCGCTCCACCCCACAAACACGTCTGCCCCTCACCTTCTGTCTCTTACCACCTTCCTTGTAGACTGTAAGCCCTCGTGGGCAGGGCCCTCTCTCCCTCTGTACCAGTTGTTAGTTACTTATTGTCAATTTGCAATTGTTTGACCAATGTTATGTATGTAACCAGAATGTACAGTGCCCTGGAACCAAGGGCGCTCTAAAATAAAAAATAATAATAAAATAATAATAATAATAACACTTTTTTCCATTCTTCCTCTGTCCAATGTTTGTGTTCTTCAGCCCATATTAATCTTTTCCTTTTATTAGCCAGTCTCAGATACCCTGAAGGCCAGCATCCCGGAGTCGCCTCTTCACTGTAGACGTTGACACTGGCGTTTTGCGGGTAATATTTAATGAAGCTGCCAGTTGAGGACCTGTGAGGCGTCAATTTCTTAAACTAGAGACTCTAATGTACTTGTCTTGTTGCTCAGTTGTGCAGCGGGGCCTCACACTTCACCACTCCTCTGAAGAGAGTTGTACACACCGTTGTAGGAAATCTTCAGTTTCTTGGCAATTTCTCGCATGGAATAGCCTTCATCTCTCAGCACAAGAATAGATGTTGAGTTTCACATGAAAGTTCTCTTTTTCTGGCCATTTTGCAAGTTTAATCGAACCAACAAATGTAATGCTCCAGATTCTCAACTAGCTCAAAGGAAGGTCAGTTTTATAGCTTCTCTAATCAGCAAAACTGTTTTCAGCTGTGCTAACATACTTGCACAAGGGTTTTCAAGAGTGTTAAAAATATCCAATTGCTTTCTTACACAGATAGCAAACACAATGTACCATTAGAACACTCGAGTGATGGTTGTTGAAAATGGGCTTCTATACACCTATGCAGACATTGTATTAACAGCCAGACATTTGCAGCTAGAATAGTCATTTACCACATTAACAATGTATAGAGTGTATATCTGATCCATTTAATGTTAGCTTCATTTAAAAAAAACTGTGCTTTTCTTTCAAAAATAAGGAAATTTCTGAAAGGTAGTGTAGATCCAGTGAAGAGAACCAAATGGCCCCCAGAATTTGGTTGAATAGATCAGGGGGGAGAGGAAAAGGGTACTGATTCTTGACGGTAATTTTATTTAATTGACAATAGTAAATACAAAGCTTTAGATCACCATCCATCTGCTTAATAAAGAAAAACGTGGCCCCCACTGAAGAGGTAGAAGGATGAATATGACCTTTGCGGAAGCTATTCAGGATATATTCCTTCATGACCTATCTTAGAACTTGCGGGAAATAGTTGACCGTCCAGGTGACCTTCCCTGTAAATGTAAAACATTTATGTGTTGTTCTTCAGGTTCTCAAAGAAAATCACTTACATGCCAGACTGGAAAAATGTCTGTTTGGGGTACAGGAATTACATTTTTAGGTTACGTTCTCTTGCCTCACGCTTTTCGTATGGATTAGTGTCAAGGTTCAAGCTGTTATGTATTGAGTTCAACCAACCTTGCTTAAAGCTCTGCAGAGATTATTGGAGTAATTATTATAGAAAATGTATCCAGAATTTCTCTTCTATAGCCAAATTGTAGACTGATCTCACGAAAAAGGGGGCTGATTTACTTAATTGGAAACCTGATGCCATTGTCACTTGTGAAATCCTGAAACATTGTTTTACTGAAACCGCTATCTGGATTCCGCTTGATCTTTCACGCCCCTTTATTGTAGAATTTGATGTTTCTGAGGTTGGCATAGGGCTAGTTCTCTCTCAAGGACCTTCTTCCCTGACAAAGTTTCATCCCTGTGCCTTCTTCACTCACAAGTTCTCTCCCACCGAGAGAAACTATGATATTGGTAATCAAGAGCTTCTTGCCAATAGAATGGGTGTTTGTAGAATGGTGTCACTTTTTAGAAGGGGCAAGAAATCAGATCACAGCATTGACCTATTGTAACGGTCTGGAGGTGGATCCACTGGACCACCGCAGGCGATGGCGTAAACCCACACCAGGGAGTGGAATCTAAGTAGGTCCCGGTATTCACCAGAGCCCGCCGCAAATCGGGATGGTCTTGCTGTGGCGGGAGTCTACCAGGTCACTTCCACTGGTGGGGCTTGCCTGCGGTGGCGGCGAAGGGTAGGCGAGGTACGGAATCGGCAGGCAGGCTCGTAGTCGAGGACAGGCAGGAGGTCAGGACAGGCGGCTCTGGTTCGTAAACGTAGACAGGCAAAAGGTCAGGGCTGGCGGCAAGGTACGTAAGCTCGAGGTTCGGTACACGGTAGACAGGAATAGACAATACTAGGAAGGCTTTCTCCAACTGGAAACACACCAAGGATCTGGCGAAGGCCGCCAGGAAGAGGCCGGACTTAAATAGGAGCAGTGCCCGGCAATGACCAATTACCGGCGCACTGCCCCTTTAAATTTCAAACTGACGGCGTGCGCGCGCCCTACGGGAGGAGCCACCCACCGGGAGACGGAGACAGGCCGAGCAGGAGCGTGGCCGGATAACTGGACGCCGGCGGGGACGGGGAGGTGAGCGGACCTCGAACCCGACGTGCGGCACGGGGCTCCGCTAGGTGTAGGAGCACGGGCACACCTGCGACCCAGGAAAGTGTCGCATGGGCGTCCGTGACACCTATCATAAGAATCTAACTTATCTTGAATCTGCTAAGAGACTTAATCTCAGACAAGGAAAATGGACCCTATTTTTTTTTACTAGTTTTGTCTTAATTGTTACATACAGACCTGGTTCTAAAAATGTTAAGGCTGACGCATTTGTGGGATAGTGGAACAGCCGCATTGTATTTATAGTAAAATCAAATGTCTGACTTATTATTGTAAAGCATTCTGTTGCATTCTGGTGTTTGGCCACAAGATTCCACAGTCTACGGAAAAAGGTTTATGCAAATGAAAGACAAGTGACTAGAGACATGTGACTGGAGACAAGTGGCAGCGGCCATTTTTGAATAGAGGACGAAAGGAAGACAAAGAGAAGGCAGGAGGGAACAGATGCTGGCTGAAGATTGACTGAGCTTTCCTGCTCCGTTTGGGCTCAAAAGTGTGAGAACCCCCAGAGAGAGAAAAGTGTAACTTTGCGCATCGAGGCTGTTGTCAAAGAAAGCCCCACAAAGGAAAGAACACTCTGTAGAGACTGAGAGGAGTGACTACATCTTGGATGTCGGCTTCAACAGCAGGGATCATCACCCCAGAGCAGCAACTGTCGGCCATCAAAAAGGTATACCCGGGTCAAAGAACACGTGCACGCCAACAAATCTAGGACTGTGTGCAGGCCTTTTAGTCTAGTTAGGACATATTTGGTTTCAGGCCATAAGTGTTTATCCAGCTATGCCTCCTGATTCGGGACATTGGATGGGGCTTGCTATAGCACTGTTATTTATGCAACCGGTTCGCATGTGAGAGGATCTGTTTTATATGTATATATCTGGGAATAGCGGGTAGAGCTGGTTAAGTTGTAAGCTTCTGTGCCAAACCGCCGGCGCGCTTTTGAACTGCACCACACACGATTGTTCCTGTCCTTGTATGGTATTAAAAGGTAGCGGGTGTTCAGCCTTTCTAAACCCCATGAGTAGGTAAACTTATCGTGCATCCAAAGGACACACTCTCAGCGGCGTGCTGTGTGGCACAGAGGCCTTGGTTACTATTTTGTACATGTGTGCTTGGGGATTTGTTAACAATGCTTTCCTGAAAAGTTCAGTAAACTATTGGTTGTTGAACTGCTGCTGAAGTCGTTTTCTTTGTCCGTAACTTCACTGTATTCCGGGAATCCTACCTCGGTGCTCGGCTTACACATTATCTTGAAGTTTCTGTTCCACCTAAACCCCAGATTTACCATCATAATCCCATTTTATTGAAAGGTTTTGTAGAATCCCCAATTTTTTTTTTACAAATCTTACCTCTATTTTAAGAGAACATCCGCCTCACCCACCATTCCCTGTGGAAAGTTCTTTGTACCCAAAAATTTGGACAGGCTGTGTAATGAATTACATGATTCTGTATTGTATGGTCACCCAGGCCATCTCAGGAACTAAAAGACTGATCTCTTGTTTGTACGGATGGCCATCCATTGTTCGTTATGTCACCATCTATGTTTCTGCCTGTCAAACTTGTGCTCAGGTCAAGACTCCTTGATTGCGACCCATGGGGGAGCTCTGTCCTTTGCCTGTCCTTCAAAGATAAGGTAACATGTGTCATTTTGTTCCTTTCACTCAGCTCCCAAATTCCAAAACCTTATAGGTTGTGTATTGATTACAATGTTAGTCTCCATGGTATTCCTGAGAACATTGTTTCTGACAGAAGTGTTTAATTTGTGGCTAAATTCTGGAGGACTTGCTGTGCTAAACTTAAAATTGAGTTTTAATTTATGTCAGCTTTTTATCCTTAAACCAATGGTCAGACAGAAGGAGTTAACCAGACTTTTCAGTAATATCTCAAGTGTGACTGTTCTGACAACCAGTCAGAATGGGTTTAATTTTTTCCCCTAGCAGAATTCATCTTACATAATCATCATCATCATCATGTTATTTTGTTATTCTGGGTTTCATCCTCTCTTTGGTTGTCTCTCCCCTTCCTGGTCCAAAAATTCAGAAGTTGAGATAGAATCAAATAAATTGTGCTTGAGCTCAGGTTCAGGTTTGAACCTAAAGAAATCCAAATTTATTCAAAATAAAAATAGTGATAAGAAAAAGTCTGTGGGGTTTTTATTCTTGGTGGGTGATAAGGTTTGGCTTTCCACCAAGATCCTGAAACTAAAAGTATTTTGTCATAATTTCGCGCCATGTATTTTTGGTCCATATGAGATTCTTCATGTTTTTAATCACATTTTTTTCGATTCCATTACCCTTGTGGATGCTTGCAAGGTGCATAATACTCTCCAGTATCTGGTACACTGGAAAGGGGATGGACCAGAGGAGCGGACATGGGTACCTTTTTCCTCGGTTCATGCTGATCGGTTGGAGATGGGGTTTCACAAGAGATTTCCTTTCAAACCTGGTTCTGGATCTAAGAGATATGGTTAGGAGTTTGTGCCCCTTTTAAAGGGACTTTTTTCCCCTTTTTTTGGGTCCCACCCTTAACCCCTAGTTTGGGAAGCTTTATTATAAATTTTCGGGTCGTGTCCAATCCCGGGTGAGGAGGGGCAATTATTTATTTCTCTGCTCCCTTTTGCTTTGTAAATTTTTTTCGGGTTTTTCCTCACTCTTTCCTTGTGTTTTTTTTAAATTCCCTTTATGGTTTTGGACTTAAGGGGGTTTTCTTGACTGTTCTTCTGATTTAGATTCTTGACCTGGGTTGTTTTGCCCCAATTTTTTCCCTTCGTTTTCCCCCTGTTTATCCCTTTCTTTCCCTTTTTTTGTCCTGCCCTGTTCCCCCACGGGTTTGTTGTTTTACATTTTTTAAACGGGGTTCCCGGGGTTTTTGTGCTAGTGAAATTTGTGACTATTTAATCTCATTATCTCCATTTTTTCTTCCTTAAACTAATTATAATTTAATTTTTTGTATCTCAAGCTATAATTATACAGGATTGCATACCTTCTTTTTTTTATCAACCTGCATACTTCTTTGGGCCTTAAATTTTAACAATCTAACGGGGCCCCCTCACGGGTTTTAGGGCTTTTTAATAAAAAAATTTATCTTGGGACTGGGGGGCTGGCCCCCCCCATGGTAAGGATGAGAAAATTTCAAAACCCCTATGCTGACGCTATATGTAGGTTGTGTCTACCAATTTTTTGTTTAAGACATCTAAGAATTGGAGAAGCTTTGGTGACCTCAGAAGCTTTTACCGGGTTTTTTGTTTTCCCTGGGCCCATTCCTGCCCCTTCACCTTTGCTTTTTGGGGTTTTGACTTTTTTGGGACAGGGGGCAACCCCCCGGGTTTGATGTGCTGTAAGTTTTTAAACCCTTTTAAACTAAATATTAGCAAAACTATTTTGCAATACACACTATTTCCTGAAACCAGGTTTTTTTTCCCCCAAAAAATTTTTTTTTAATTTTTTTTTTTTTTTTTAAAAAAAAAGGGTTTTTTAAAATGGGGAAAATTTTTTTTAAAAAAAAAAAGGGGGGGGGCAAGGGGGGTTTGGAACGGGTTTTTTCGGGGTTTCCCAAAAATTTTTTTTTTCCCAAAAAGGGGGGGGGTTTTTTTTTTTTTTTTTCCCCAAGGGTGGGCCCCCCTTTTTGGGGGGGGAAAAAAAATTTTTTTTTTTTTTTTTGGGAAAAAAAAGGGGGGGGGGCCCCCCCCTTTTTTTTCCCAAAAATTTTTTTTAAAAAAAAAACCCGAAAATTTTTTAAAAAAAAATTTTTTTTTTTTTCCCAAAATTTTTTTGGTTTTTTTTTTTTTTGGGGTTTTTCCCCTTTGGGAATAAATTTAAAAAAAACCCCTTTTTTTTTTTGGAGTAAAAAATTTTTTTTAAAAAACCTTTTTTAAACCCCAAAAAAAAAAAAAAAAAAAAACCCCCTTTTTTTTTTCCCCCCCGGTTCTAAAAATTCAAGGTTTTTTTTTGGGGGCTTTAAAAAAAAGGGGGGCCCCCCCCAAAAAAAAAAAAATTTTTTTTAAAAAATTTTTTAAAAAAATTTTTTGTTCCAAAAAAATTTAAAAAAAAAGGGTTTTTTTGGGGAAAAATTGGGGTTTTTTTTTTGGGAAAAAGGAAAATTTTTTGGGAAAAATTTTTTTTTTTTTAAAAAAAAAAAATTTAAAAAAAATTTTTTTTTTTTTTTTTAACCCCCCAAAAAAATTCCAAATTTTTTTTGGGGGGGTTTTTTTTTTCCCCCGAAAAAAAAAAATGTTTTTTTTTTTTTTAAAAAAAAAAAAAAAATTTTAAAACCCCAAAATTTTTTAATTTTTTTTTTAAAAAAAACCCCCAAAAAAAAATTTTTTTTTTTGGGGGGGGTTTTTTAAAAATTTTAAAAAAAAAACCCCCCCCGGGTGGCCAATTTTAAAAAAAAAACCAAAATTGGGGGGGTTTTTTTTAAAAAATTTTTAAAATTTTTTTAAATTTTTTTTTAAAATTTTTTTGGGAAAAAAAAAAATTAAAATTTTTTTTTTTTTTGGGGAAAAAAAAAGTAAAAAAACCTTTTTTTTTTTTCCTTTTTTAAACCCGGGGGGAAAACCTTTTTTTTTTAAAAATTTCCCCCCCTTTTTTTTTTTATTTTTTTTGTCGATGACTTGGATCGATCCATGCTAAGCACCCTGATACTAAAAGGAAACCCTTCACGGTACCTGACTACCTAGCAGAGGACTCTTCCTGAAAAGGGTGCCCCCACCCTAACAGAGACTGTCCCCAGAAACAACCTAAATATATTGAATTGGTGAAAAGATACTTAATAAATCAGTAAGCCACTGTAAAACATACAAGCGATGGAATACTGCACTCTGAATATAAATGGCAGTTCTTCAGAGTAGTAGTCCGCATCAGCCACTAATAGGAAAGTTGCAGCAGATGATAAAGATGCTACAAGTGAGAGTATAACTCTCACATGCTGAGAGTGTGAGTGTGGTAACTCACACACAATAAATTGCCAGGGATAATATATTAGATGACTTACTTGCCCAATCTTTAAATAAGGTGTATCCATAACCAATCAGCATTCTCAATTAGAGACTGTGCAGGTGTGAGTCCTCACTCGGCGAAATGAAACTTATCTAACTGGTTACACCAGGAATGTGCTACTAAAATAATATCAGTCAGAAACACGAAAATACAAATTTCCCCATCTATGATACCACTTGACTATGTGAATAGTTACATTTTAACCCCTACCAGACCTGAAGTTAACTTTTTAAAGGAATGGATAACTCTTTTAAAGTCTGGTTCACAACTGCCCTCCAATGCAAAGGTGTTGCCAGTTCCATTACAGAATGGATACCAATGGTTTTGGGTTTCTGTCGAGGTCTCTGTCTTTTTAACAGAATTTTTTTTATTTTTTCTGTCATTTTGAACAGAATATGTGATGAATGCTCTGAATAAAATGTTCAGCACAGATGTGAACTTAGCCTAATATTGCAATCTCTTTCTGTGCTAAATAATATTCTAGTGAGGCAAGCATTCTGTACATAGTTTTATTAGTTTAGCAGTCAACATTATGCAATCCGCTAGTGATACAACCATAGTGTATGCAATTTTACTCTCTCCATCTAGTAAAAACTCACCTTTGATGTTATGATAATTTCATCTTTAACCCCTTACCGCCACAGCCAGTTTTGGTCTTCCTGAAAGAGCCCAATTTTTGAAATCTGACATATGACACTTTATGTGAGAATATGTTTTTGACACCTCCACGTGATTTAGAGACTGTTTTCTCATGACACATTGTGATTTAAGTTAGGAAGAAATTTTGGTCTATGGTTTGTGAAAAATATAAAAAATATTTTGAAAATGTTGAAAAAATTGCCATTTTCAAAGTTCAAAAATTTCTGGGTGTAAGACAAATTGTTTATAGCTAGCATCTACCATGTGTCTACTGTAGGTTGAAATCATTTTAAATGTCTTTTTTATGACATTAGGGGGTTTAGAAATTTAGTAGTCATTTTTCACATTTTCAAGAAAATTTGCAGCATAGTTTTTTTTAGGGACCAGTCCAGGTCTGACGTGGCTTTGAGGGGCCTGTATGACTCCATCTAAGAAACTATACCCCTTAAAGTATTTAAAACATTGTGTTAACATCACAGAAATTAAAGCAAAGTGGAGGTGAAATTTCAACATTTCACTTTTTTTGCAGATTTTCAATTTTTAGCCATTATTCACTGGAATACAGTAGACATGACCAGGTAAATGAAACTCAATATTGATTCCCCAGATTCTGAAGTTTTTAGAAATATCACATACTGTATGTGGCCCTAGTGTGCTATTTGGCGCAATCACAATCCTCAGAGTAGGAGGAGAACCTCCCGGACTTTAGGGTCTCATTTTCAATATGATTCTATTTAGGCTCCAATCCAGGTTTATGGACACCTTAAGGTGCTAAGACTTAATAAACACTCCTGAAAATACTTTTTAGCATTAGGCGGTGAAAATATTTTTTCCCAACAATCTGCAATTTTATCTTAAAATGTTTAATTTTTAAAATTAATCCTGTAAAAAAAAAAAAAAAAAAAAGCACCCCAAATTTAGTTGTGCAATTTCTTCCAAGTTCAGCAATACTCAGTTTTTGCTTGGTGCCATGTCATATTTGCAAAGCCCCCAAAGTACCAAAACAGGTGAATCTCATCCATTTTGGGTACACAGATGTTCCATAGGGTTTTTTATTAGCATTGAGCCATGAAAATAGGGGGCAAAAAAATGCAGATCCGCCGTTGGTTTTTTGGCTTCAATTTTACAGCGTTCACCATGCGGCATAAGTGACATGATAACTTTTCCATGCCGGTAGATACAATTGCAATGATATAAATTTTATATAGTTTTTTATGTTTTATTACTTTTACACAATATAAATGCTTTAATAGAAAAATTGCATTTTTATGTGTTCATAGGGTGATAGCTATAACTTTTTTATTTTTTGTATATGGAGCTGAGTATGGGCTTGTTGACATTTTTATTGGTCCCTTATGGGGTGAATATGATGCACTGAACATTTTTTATTGAGTTTTTTTGTGACACATTTTGAACAAACATAGCATGTTTTGTTCAAAATGTCTCTCATTGATGTGGCATTGAGATGCCTGTATGTTGAAGACCCACATAAATGGCTCAATTTAAGAAACGATCTAGTTGTTTCATAGGAATTAAAGCAATTTCCTTTTTTTTTTTTTTTTTTGCAGATTTTCATCCATTATTCACCAGAACACAGTAGATGATAAGAAGGAAATGTAATTCAATATTGATTTTCATGAATCTGCCATTTTTTAGATATCTCGTATGTGGCCCTCGTACGCTAGTGAATTCAACCACAAGCCTGAGAACAGGAGGAGCGCTTACTGGATTTTGGGACAGCAATTTAGAAGAAAAACGGTGTCTTTATTCCAGCAACGTTTCAGCTCTCAACAGAGCTTTTTTCAAGCAACAACAAAAGGTGCAATGGTGTTTAAGAAGAAAGTGCCATATTACAATCATTAAGTGATCATTAAATAATTATAGTACACAAAGTACATAAACAACGTGTCAATACAATAAGTGCGAGTGAAAAAACATACAGTCACAAAATTACACCCACAGTAGATACAGTATATATAAACATAATATAGAAGTGGGATAATTTATCTCCAAACTTAAGTGGTCAAAATATCTTACATGTGCAAACAATGAAATTACATTACTTGTTACTTGTTACGAGTTGTTCCTCCTCACTGTGCGCAATGAAACTCCGTTATCCTGCTACGGTGTCTATGCCAACACATTGCCAATACATTGCACATGCGCGAAGATCATCCAACTGCGCATGCATACTCCTCATAATGATGTATTAGGTTGCTATGGCATTACAAGTAACTTGTGCACTCACAGAAAGTTCCCATTTCCGCAACTGAATGCAGTAATGAAACGGAGCCAAATGCCTACAGTGCATACAGGGTAAACATTAAGTTTACCATGTCCCATTCTTTACATAGGTTAGAATTCATAGATACTATGGTTTATAACATGACAATAAACTAGCTACAGATCTTTTTGTAAAACCCACAGACAGAAACACTATCCTATATTACAATAATTTTCATCCAAGAGCTATGGTTAAATCTTTACCATATAGTCAATTTCTTAGAGTAAAAAGAATTGTTTCTGATCCCTCCCATTTTGATAGCAGAATAGAGGAGATGTCTTCTAAGTTTCAGGCACGTGGTTACCCTGAATCGTTAATATCATTACATAAAAATAAAATAAAAAATGTTGATAGGAATTTGTTACTTAATCTGGAAAAGAAAGAGCCGGTAGAATCACATGTCACTTGTGTAACTAAGTTCAATAAGTGTTCTCAAAAAAATCCGTAATTTGATCTGTAAAGAGTGGCATATCCTTATGACCAATTTTCCCCTAATTAAGGCGTTTGCTGTTCCACCCAGGATGGCATATAGAAGATCTAAAAATCTTAAAGACATGCGAGTTCCCAGCGAACCAAGACAAAAATCCAGTTCCATTCAATTAAGACTAGGATGTTTTCCTTGTCTTTCTTGTCAATGTTGTCGCCACCTAATTAAGGGGATACTTTAACACATCCCAAAAATGGGAAAAAGCTTTAAAATAAATCATTTTCTAACGTGTCGGAGTAGCTATGCTATTTATATACTTATGTGTCCCTGCAAATTATTGTATATAGGTGAAGCAACACAGGAATGTCGTGTTCGGGTAAACAAACATAAATCTACCATTAGATTGGGAAAAATGGATCTCCCTGTGTCTAGACATTTCCAAGAATTAATCATAGAATTGAGGATCTACAATTTTGGATTGTTGATCATATCCCTTTGGAGTGTAAGGGTGGCAATAGAGCTATGCTATTAAAACATAGGGAACTAGAATGGATATATAAACTGGATACATTATTTCCAGGTGGATTGAATATTGAATTTAAAATTTATCCACAGCTGTACATATGAGGTTATTCTGTCTTTTCTGTCTCAACACCTTCATCCGAGTATGTTAGCACATTAGGTCCTGGAATTAAATTAATTAATGATGAAAAATATGAATTTTAGTTAGTATTATTAATTATCTTTGATTTTAATTTTATTTTTTTATTTTTCTTTCAGATATTATGATTGAGTGCTCCTACTCCTGGGACTTGATGTCACTTCCTGCATTTAGTACACATATATATTCCTCTATACCGTTCTACAGGGATTTGTGATATGTATACTTGTAATTGTTACTTTATTAATATAGCGCTGTCTTGGTACTTGCGCGCCACGTGTCTAGAATGTTGGTCGTCGCTAGGAGGTGCTGTCTGGTTTCCTGGACAGCCCCTTGGAGCGCCCAATGGACCTGGAGTCGCGTAGTGATCCTATGTGTCTGTTGGTCTCATGTGGTGGTCTTATATTCTTTTGGGGTGTTATAATGATAATAATATTATTTCTCTGGTATACTTACCCTGTATGCACTGATCGTAAGCGGCATTTGGCTCCGTTTCATTGCTGCAGTCAGTTGCGGAGCTGGGAGCTTTCTGCACATGTGCAATGTCGTAGCAACCTAATACATCATTATGAGGAGTACGCATGCGCAGCTGGATGATCTTTGCACATGCGCAACATGTTGACATAGATGCCGTAGAAGGATAATGGAGTTTCATTGTGCCCAGTGAGAAGGAACAACTCGTTACAAGTAACAAGTAATGTAATTTCTTTGTTTGCACATGTAAGATATTTTGACCACTTAAGTTTGGAGACATATTATCCCACTTCTATATTATGTTTATATATACTGTATCTACTGTGGGTGTAATTTTGTGACTGCATTTTTTTTACTCGCACTTATTGTATTGACATGTTATTTATGTACTTTGTGTACTTTAATTATTTCATGATCACTTAATGATTGTAATATGGCAATTCCTTTTTAAACACCATTGCACCTTTTGTTGTTTCTTGAAAAAGGCTCTGTTGAGAGCTGAAACGTTGCTGGAATAAAGACACCATTTTTCTTCTAAAGTGCTGTCCTCCCATTTTTTAATTTTCATTCAGACTTTGTTCAGTCTGTTGGATGTGCACTACTCTTTTTTCTCTGTACCAGTGCTGTTTCCATTTCTATTGTACTGGATTTTGGGGTCTCATTTTCATTAACACTTTCTTTAGGCGCCATTGCAAGTTTACAGACACCCTAAGGTGCTAAAACATAATAAACACCCCTAAAAAGACCACATTTGAAAATATACCACTTAAGAAATATATCCAGGGGTGTAGAGAGTATATTGACTCCACAGGTATTTCACAGATTTTTTTTTAACATTAGGCTGTGAAAATGAAAAAAAATTCCAATAAAATGCAGTTTTAGGTATTTCACAGTTTCAAAAATGAAAAAAAAAAAACTCAATTCCACCAATGTTTCATTTTTACAGCATTTGCAGTGTGGTATAAATGACATGATAACTTTACGATGCAGGTCGGTACAAATGAGGTCGTTAGAAATGTGTTTGAATAGAAAGAAATATAGTCTGACAGCCATATTTTTCTGTATACGGAACAATAGTGGGGAAAATAAGTATGAAAATATGTTTGATACACTAGCAATTTTGCAAGTTTTCCTACCTACAAGGATTTGTATTGTATTTTAAATAATTAATTTTCATTTTATTGCATAAAATAAGTATTTGATATAATAGAAAAACAGAACTTTAGTACAGAAACCTTTCTTTGCAATTAAAGAGGTCAGACGTTTCCTGTAGTTCTTGACCAAGTTTGCACATACTACAGCCGAGATTTTGGCCAACCCCCCCATGCAGATCTTTTCCAGATCTTTCAGGTTTCAGGGCTGTCGCTGGGCTATATTGAGTTTCAGCTCCCTCCAAAGATTTTTGTTTGGGTTCAGGTCCGAAGACTGTCTAGGCCACTCCAGGACCTTGAAATGCTTCTTACGGAGCCATTCCTTAGTTGCTTCTGCTGTGTGTTTTGTGTATTTCGTGTCAAGTCATGATGGAAGACCCAGCCATGATGCATCTTTAATGCTGTTACTGAAGGTAGGAAATTGTTTGCCAAAATCCTGCAATACATGGCCTAATCCCTTCAATATGGTGCAGTTGCCCTGTTCCCTTTGACGAAAAACACCCCTAAGGTATGATGTTTGCAACTCCATGCTTCAGGGTTGGGATGGTGTTCTTGGGGTTGTACTCATCCTTCTTCTTCCTCCAAACACGGTGAGTGGAGTTGATAGCAAAAAGTTCTATCTGACCATGTGACCTTCACCCATGCCTCCTCTGGATCATCTAGATCAGTGTTTCTCAACTCCAGTCCTCAGGACCCACCAACAGATCATGTTTTCAGGATCTCCCACAGAATGCACCGACAATAATGAAATCACCTGTGCAGCATAATTATATCACCTGCACAATGCTAAGGGAATCCAGAAAACATGAACTGTTGGTGGGTCTTGATGCCTGGAGTTGAGAAACAATGATCTAGATGGTTATTGGCAAACTTCAAACACGCCTGGACATGTACTGGTATGAGCAGGGGGACCTTGTATGCCCTCCAGGATTTTGATCCATGATGGCGTAGTGTGTTACTAACAGTAATCTTTGAGACTGTGGTCCCAGCTTTATTCAGATCATTGACCAGGTCCTCCCGGATAGTTCTAAGCTGATTCCTGATCTTTCTCAGAATCATCCCTCAAAATCATCCTTACCACATGAGGCGAGATTTTATATGGAGCACCAGACCAAGGAAGACTGAGAAATGTAATTAATGTCTTCAGCACCTCCCTTGTTATTGGTGCCTGTTGAATGACCAAGGTCCACTCAATAGTATAAATATATCAACGGCACTCTTCCTATTCAATTTTTTTTATCCCTTATTCTTCACAATTTACATTATATGTGCATTCAATATTTAGTTCCGTCATAATCAAATACAGCATTGGTCATAAATCCTTGTCATGGACAAATAAATCAGTAGAACCAGACGTTTTGGTCCCAAAAGGACCTTTCTCAACATAATCAGTCTGACATGCAGCATGTACAGTGTTTCTGGCAGGGAGTACATGCTGCATGCCAGACTGATTATGTTGAAAAAGGTCCTTTTTGGGACCGAGACATCCAGTTCTACTGACTACTTAATTTCCCTGCTGTATATAAGGGCTTGTTTTTTTTGCAGGATCAGTTGATGTTTTCATTGGTACCATTATGGGGTCCATATGACACTTTGATCACTTTTTATCAATGTTCTTGGAAGGCTGAATAAACAAGATGCAGCAATTCTGGTAGCGCTTTTTTATTTTTATGTTTTAACAGAGGTCAAATGCTAACTTTATTCAGCAGGTCGATATGATTACAGTGATACCAAAGTTTTACTGCTTTTACATAATATAAAACAGTTATTTAATAAAATAATATTTGTTTATGCATCTCCATAGTCTGAGATTCATAACTTTTTTATTTTTCTGTGTAGGTAGCTGTGTAGGGGCTTGTTTTTGGCAGGTTCAGTTTATGTTTTTATTTGTAAGGAATCACTGGAAATAAACATAAAGCATAAGCTTTAATTCATCATTAAATAAGTGATAAATACACAAAATCCACAAGGTGTAAACACAGAAAATATCTACCATATATCCAAATGGTGCAACAGGGGAACCTCACCCTATTACGCCCTATAGTAAAAGCTGCTTAGTCAAAATGTGGGGACATTTGTGCTTTCTGAAAAGAACCAAACTTTTCATTGCAGGCTTTGAAACATGTAGCTTGTTTGACTGTAAGCTAGTTCAAACTCTAACTTGTAGTCTCCTATTGATAAAGACATATAAGAATATTCCAATTGTTCCCACTGGAATATCAGAGGTAAGTTTGGCACATTGTCATTTACCGTATATAGTCGAGTATAAGCCAAGTTTTTCAGCACAAAAAATATGCGCTGCGATGGCCCGTGTTCCGGCAGGGACACTTCTGCTACATGCAACTCCTCAGGGAGCGCATATAACAGAATCCCAAGTAAGTGCTGCCGTGGCCTGGGCGCTATCAACGATCTCTTCACCTGTATGTGACTCCTCTGGGAGCAATAGAGGTGAAGATACCACTGCGGAGCAGATAGCGAGCGCTCCCTGCTCCGCAGTGGACTCCAGACGGCCGCAGGCTTGCAGCTCTCCAAAGCATCCGGCACAGGTGGCGTGTGTGTCATCACGTTGCCTGCACGGCCTAATGACATCACGCCGCCTGTGCCAGAAGACGGAGGGCCCTGGAGTCACAGCAGCAAGGGAGTGAGGCAAGTGCTTGTATTTTTTTTTTTTTTAAACCCTGCCTATACCTGCCTGTAAGGGATATTTACCTATCTATAGGGACATATACCTGCCTGTAACCTGCCTATAGGGAAATATACTTGCCTATAACCTGTCTATACCCTGCCTATAGGGACATTTATCTGCCTATGGGGACATATGCCTGCCTATTACCTGCCTATGAGGTCATATACCTGCCTATAACCTGCCTATAGGGACAAATACCTGCCTATAATCCGCCTATTACCTGCCTATGGGGACATATACCTGCCTATAACCTGCCTATGGTGACATATACCAGCCTATAATCTGCCTTATAACCCGCTTGATTATACGCTAATTGGGAAATATGCCTAGTATAACCTGTCTATTACCTGCTAATGGGGACATATACCTGCCTAAAACCTGCCCATGGGGACATATACCTTCCTATTACCTGCCTACGGGGACATATACCTGCCTATAACCTGACTATGGGGGACATATACCTGCCTATGGGATTTTTAAAATGCCTATGGGGACATTAAACTTTCTATAACCTGCCTATAAATTTTATTGGCATCCATTTTTTTTTTGAAATTTTACCAATAGCCTTGCATTTTCCACCTAGGTTATATCTGAGTCATTAATGTTTTTCCCAGTTTTTTGTTGCAAAAGTAGGTGCCTCGGCTTATATTTGGGTCGGCTTATACTCTAGTATATAAGGTACATGTCTTTGTGCCAATTACCTGTTGATTTTGTATATACTGTTAGTGACGTATGACCAGGGAGGATAGGTAGACAGTGACAAGACAGTGGGCCCTAGCACTAATCCCCCCTCCCCCCCAGCTGTCCCTATCTACTTGCCAGCCTGCCCCTAAGGCCATGTTTACACGGCTTATTTTGGGACGGATTTCGTTCCGTATTTCGTGCCGTACTGCGCGGTACCAGATATTGAGAGTTAGCCATGGAATTAGAAAGATCATGATCAATAATGGCAACCACGACTCCAGACGACCGAACCGTGCCAGGAGCAGTCTCTGGGGTATTGCTGGCACAAAAAGTATGAGACAGAGCATCCGCCTTAACATTTTTTGTGCCCGGATGGTAAGTGATAATAAAATTAAAGCAGGTAGAGAACAGCGCCCTGTGTGCCTACCTAGGGGTAAGTCGCTTGGCACTATCCAGATACAGTAAATTCATATGCTCCATGATCACAGTAATACAATGACTTGCCTCTCAAGGAAGTGTCTCCACTTCCCGAAACCCCCCTAAAGGCTAAGAGTTCCCTTCCAAATCATATTCGTTCGAAGGGGAGACCTTCTTCGAGAAGAAAGCCACAGTCTGAAGGTGCGTGAGAGACTCAGGGCTCTGAGAACAGCTCCCATCTGCACTTCGGAGTCGTCAACTTCTACAATAAACAAATGTTTCACATCGGGTTGAATCAGCACCAGAGCATTAACATAGCATTTCTTAAGCTGTGCAAATGCCTGCTCAGTTTCCGGGGCCCAATGGGTCAAGTAAGCACTTTTCTTGGTGTGATCTGTCAATGGCTTAGCAAGAACAGACATTTTTTAACTTTACGGTAGTAATTGGAAAAGCCCAAAAAGCACTGGAGAACTTTGAGATTAGTGGGGCATTCACAGTTTTCAATAGCCATGACTTTAATTGGATCCATACAAAAAGATTCTGGGGTGATTATCTATCTTAAAAGGAAAACCCTTGTACCCCCAACAGGATTTTGACAAATTTTACAATAATTTGGGTTTTGGGCTTTAAACTTTAAGACATTTTTTTTAGTCCTCAATACTAATGGCCCAATCTGAAGAAATAATTAAAATATCATCAAGATAAACCACTGCATACCAGCCCAGGAGATCATGGAAAATATCATTAATGAACTGTGGGAAGACTGCTGGTACGTTACACAAACTGAAGAGCATAACAAGGTATTCTAAATGTCCACTCATCTCCTTCCCTGATCTAGATCAGAATCAGATTGTAGGCTCTGTGGAGATCAATCTTGGAGAACCAGCGAGCAACCATTATCTGATTGAACAGATCAGGGGTCAAGGAGAGGGGGTACTGGTTTTGACTGTAATGTTGTCATTTTCCCCACAACAAAAAAATTTAGAAGGACAGATGAGCCTCTTAAATAGATTATCCCATATGTATTGATGCATAGCCTCAGGAGCTGAAAGATTGAAGATACTTCCCTTAGGGTATTTACACCCAGCGAGGAGTTCAATACCTTAGTCGTAAGGCCTATGAGGGTGTGGAGGGTAACAAATAAGCAGATTTATTGTAGAAGATGTCGACAAAATCAGAGATGTACTCAGGCAGGTTTCATTCATTTGACATTCATATAAATGCAAAGAAATACAGTGGGAGGAGCACTGAGGTCCCATTTCATTAATTCTCCTCTGCTCCAGTCAAAGATAGGGTTATGAAGACCCAGCCAAGGAAGACCAAAAATTATATCAGAGGACAGATTTTCCATAACAAAAAATGTTACAAACTCAGTATGAATTGAACCAACCTGCAAAAATACCTGTGGGGTTTTAAAATGGATCCTTCCCCCTTTCAATGGGGTAAAATCCGCTCAAGTAACTTGAAAGGGAAGGTCCAGCTCTCCCAAATCCAGGCCTAATGCCAAAACTAATCAACCAAGGCCTGCCCAGATACAGACTCAGAAACAAAAAAATAAGGAAATAGGCAATAACACTTTGTAAATAAGTTCAAAAGATAACTTATTGCCTGAGTGGTTCCCCAGACTACCCCTCAGGCATTGGAGTTTTTCCATTTGAGATCTGTTTCTGATGGGGCAGTTCTGTAGGAAGTGACCTCGCTTGCCGCAGTACAAACAAAGGCCCTTTCTTAGTCAGTATCCCCTCTGGGCCTTAGCTTCCATGCTTCCCAGTTGCTTTGGCTCTTCTCCAAATGTAGAAGGAGGAGGGATAGTTTTTTAGTGGAGAAAGAAGGTGACAGGGAAGACACAGATGGGCTATCAGCGCTTGCTTTCACCTTACGTCTCTCCCAGAGCCTACGATCTATGCGGACTACCAGAGCCATGGCCTGTTCTAAAATGCAAGGATTGGGATAGCTGACCCATTGCATCCAATAGGCCCTGTCTGAGCAGGGTCTTTAACGCTGGGTCCAGGGGCGTTGCTAGGGTCCCAAAACATCCGGGGCTCGGGCCCTTTGTGTTACATTTTGCTCAGTAGGGCGGGGGTTCACATGGCATTTTTCATGCCCAAAGAACTGCGGCTTCTATCGGGGGGACTGTCACTTCTCTCCTCCAGCGTACAATACCATCGGATTGTACGCCGGAGAAGATGACATGGTAAATCATAGCTCTCATAGAGAGCGTATTAAAGCGCAAATACACCACAAAATGCACCCCGCAATTATGCCATGTGAACGTACCCTTTGTCTGGCTGCAGCAGCTAAAAACGTACGCAACCCTGACAAATAACGGGTATAAAAAAATGATATTCAGATACAATTCATCATCAGGCTGTAGTTTACATGTGTAAATGACAGAACAGGCAGGATTATGTTTAGTGACACAAATAGGGCAATATTGTGGATATGTGTGTTTATACACATAAACACATATATAGATTACATACACATGTACACACATAAGATTTCACACACATACACATATACATATATATATATATATATATATATATATATATATATATATTATATATATACACACACACACACACACACATGCATATATAAATATAATATATATACACACACATATACATGTATACACACACACATGCACACATATACACACACACATGCACACACACAATATATATATATATATGTATATATATAATATATACACACACATGCACACACATATATATATATATATATATACACACACACACACATACACACACATATATATATATATATACACATACACACATATATATATATATATATAAAGTATGAAAAATAGCAGCACTCCAAAGAACTACTTGAAAGATTAGAAGGAGGGTGCCAGCAGCAAAAGCTTCTGATACAAGAAGTTCCAAAATACAAAAAAAAAAAGTCCACGGCACTCCAAAATGCGTTCAAGCAATAAGGTAATTTATTCCTCCATGCTCAAAAGAGCGACGTTTCAGCTCCCTCACAGCTTGACAAAGGCTCTGTGAGGGAGCTGAAACGTCGCTCTTTTGAGCATGGAGGAATAAATTTACCTTATTGCTTGAACGCATTTTGGAGTGCTGTGGACTTTTTTTTATTTTATATATATATAATATATATATATATATATATATATATATATATATATATATATATATATATATACACACACACACGCACACATATATATATACACACGCACACATATATATACACACACACACATGCACACACATATACACACATGCACACACATATATACACACACATGCATACATATATATACACACACATGCATACATATATACACACATGCATACATATATACACACATGCATACATATATATATATACACATGCATACATATACACACATGCATACACACAAACATATATACACACATGCATACACACATACATATATACACACACATACACACAAACATATACACACATGCATACACAAATACACATATATACACACACATGCATACAATACATATATACACATACACATATGTGTATACACACTAATATATAAATTAAGTACAATTCATATTTATGAAGATTATGTGGTGTTCCCCTTATTATACTATTTAGTACTGGTCTCTACATTGAGGCTACTCACTCACTTGAGACCTCCCTGGGCACCTGTGGATGCTGCTGCTGTTGCCTCCAAGGCTGAGTTGTTGCATGGTCCAGGACCCGGCAGCAGCACAGCAGGGGGCGGAGCTCCTCACTCACTATGTGCTGCTTCCTGGCTGCCGGGCTCTCGTGCTCAGCGTGGCTGCAGCACAGGAAGTCCTGACAGTCAGCAGCTTCAGGGAGTGAGAGGCGCCCCCTCCTCTCTCCTAAGTGCCGGCAGCTGGTGCAGTCGCTCTCCCTCCCCCTCCCTGCACTGGGGAACGGCCGTGAGCTGTACGTGTGTTTAGAGGACTCACATACAGCTCAATAGATTGTCGGCACTGCAGGCACATAGCAGCTGCCTACAACCCGACGGGCTGAGACTCGGGGCACAGGCAGGATTGTTCGGGGCTTGTGCCCCGAATAAACTAGCCTAGCGACGCCCCTGGCTGGGTCACACCAGCCGGCCATCACACACCACTTGCGGAACTCCATGCAATACTCCTCCACTGAGCGTTTTCTCTAATGTATTGTCAGGAGCTGAGATTACGCAAGTGATAAGTGATCCAGCTCAGAGTAGATAGCCCAAAAGGACCTAAGAAATCGGTCCAAGAGACCATTCTTCAGCATCTGGAGGAAGCTTAAAGGCCCATTCTTGGGGGTCTCCTTGTAAAAAGGAGACTATGACCCCCACCCTTTGAGACTGGGAGGCTAGGGGCTTCACCCGAAAATAAGGCAAACATGAATTCTGGAACGTCTTAAATTTCTAACAATCTCCCGAGAAACAATCCGGGTTTAGCATTTTAGGTTCTCAGGGAAATGCTAGTTGCTAGACAGACCCAACAGAGGATGCAACCACTGCTTCTGCCTGCTTTTTGGTAAACCCATGATCCTGGTTTGTCAACTCGGAAACCAGGTCCGCCAAACCCTCCATCTGGTTCTCAAGATCCTGGATGGTAGTCATGCTGAACCGGATGAAAGTCATTGGGCTTGTTATAATGTTAGTGGCATGCAACCAAGGAGAATAGTTAGGGAAGAAAAGACAGTTAGCGCTAACACTAATCACCTGTTACTACCTACTTCACAGGCTGACCCTAAGTAGTCGGCTCAGTACAACCAATCGTTATAACAAGGACAGGTTAGAGTGTTAATGGTGCTCTTAGTCGATGTCACAGTTTCGGTCCAGGATGTGATAGGACCAGCCCTCTGACATCCAGACAACACAGATCACAGCCTAGCAAGGAAGGAATCTGAGCGGTGAAGGAGCTGTCAATCACAACTAGCATAACTGCATGCTGCTCAGATCAAAGTCAGCAGAGAACAGATGAGTGTGGCAGAAATCAATTGACACAGCAAGAGTAAATTAGAGCAGTGTTCAGACCAGTGTAAGATGAAATACAAAAAGTACAGCAGCGCATCCTCTACCATCCTTTACCATATTTTAGGAACAGAGGCCCAAATGGGCAAAGATGTAACAATATACCTTCCCTACTGGTGTGGTCTACTTGTTATACCTATAAACCAGTCACTGAAAAAATCCTAAACAAATCCAAACTCTAAAATATAACTTTTAATATATACCCATAAAAATACGATTACGTATCCAAAGTCTATCTAAATAAATATATTTATACATAAACACACTGTCCCTATCTACTTTCCCTACACTTATCCTAAAATAGACCAAGTAATCGTCCCGATAAGGACGGCCTAGTCTTTGTAGGCTCACCCTATTGAATCCCTTTGTGTCCCTATCAAACACCAGAAACATTAACATATATATATTTCTGTACAGTGTTTAAGGATATATCAATTCAAAATCCAAACACAGTTTTCATTATTCATATAGAGTCCCATATAAAGTACTCAAAGGCTCACAGTCCACTGATATGAACACTGTAATTTTTCTTTCAATCATAGGGTAAATGTCTATATATATCGTCCGTGTAGGGAACATAAGATACATTTATCCAGCATCATTTCAAGATACATCAAACCTTATCCTCGACGCGTTTCCCCCCTCCATATCATCGGGTTCATCAGGAGGATCTCCTAGGGGACGTCACACTGACTCAAGATAGTAGTCTCTTCGATAAGCTGATGTCACGAGTTATCGACGTGTGCGCGGCTGAACGGCGCTGGTTGTCATGACGCCGTCTAACGCCGGCGCATGCGCAGTAGCGTTTTGAAGACGCTGAGTGGTGAGCACACCTGAGGGCGGCAAATAGCGGTAACTTATTTAAGACGGGATACAGGACATAGTGACATCAGCTTATCGAAGAGACTACTATCTTGAGTCAGTGTGACGTCCCCTAGGAGATCCTCCTGATGAACCCCATAATATGGAGGGGGGAAACGCGTCGAGGATAAGGTTTGATGTATCTTGAAATGATGCTGGATAAATGTATCTTATGTTCCCTACACGACGATATATATAGACATTTACCTATGATTGAAAGAAAAATTGCAGTGTATCATATCAGTGGACTGTGAGCCTTTGAGTACATTTATATGGGACTCTATATGAATAATGAAAACTGTGTTTGGATTTTGAATTGATTATATCCTTAAACACTGTACAGAATTTATATATGTTAATTGTTCGGTTTGATAGGGACACGTGTTCAAGGGTGAGCCTAAAAAGACTAGGCTCTTATGGGGGACGTTATTGGTTATTTTAGGATAAGTATAGGGAAAGTAATAGGGACGGGTTTTATGATAAATATATTGTTTTTAGATGCTTGGGGATACAAAACGAATTTTTAGGGGTATATATTAAATTTTATTTTAGATTTTGGTTTTGTTTAGGATTTTTTCAGGACGGGTTTGTTGTTCCAAAATCCTGTATATTTGATTTGAGGAATTTTTTTCTGTATTTTTTTTGTAACCTTACCTTGTTATAGTTTTTATGTCCGGATGCCCCTGCACCTCCGCCAGGGTCCCTGCCACGGGCCTTACCCAGCCCGCTCCTGCTCTTCCATCTGGGCCCCGGGCGGGGGCCGCGGCGCCGCCCCCAGGACGGCCCCGCCCGGCATGTGAAATTTAAAGGGACAGGTGGGGAAATTTGGCCCCTTGCCGGGCACTGTTCCTATTTAAGTCCACCCCTTCCGGGCGCCTTTCCCGGGACCTTGGTGTATTTCCTTGGGAGAAGTTTCCTAGCTTGCCTTTTTCCTGTTTACCGTGTGCCAAACCCTCGGCCTACTTTTTCCCCGATACAAATTTGCCCCAAACCCTGCCCTTTGCCTGTCCACATCACAACCTCTGTCGCCTGCCCTGCCTCCTGCCTGTCCCCACTACAAGCCTGCCTCCCTTTTTCCCCATACCTCCTACCCTTTGGCCCCCCCCGGCAAGAAGCCCCGCCAGGGGGAAGGCCCTGGTAACCCCGCCGCAGCAAGTCCCCCCCGCTTTGCGGGGGGCTCTTGTGAATACCGGGACCTATTTAGATTCCGCCCCCCTGGCGCGGTTTTCCACCATCTCTTGGGGTGGTCCAGTGGATCCCCTCCCCCAAACTTTTACAGTGGGGAACCCCGGCCATGGATCCCACCAAGGGTCCTTGCCGGCTTTCCAACATCACCACCGTTGGGGTCAGCAACCCAAACAGATCGCGCAGCAACGAAATCAGCCGAGAAACCTCCCCCCCAGGGTGCAAAGCTCATCACCGCCCCCACAGAAACCCTCGCCATCTCCAGGGGTTTTGTCCCTGCCTCAAGGGTTCCTGTGGCTCTTGGGGCCCCAACTTCGGCGTCGCTCCCCATCCAATTCGCGGAGACCCGAAATCTGCGGGGGGTTTCATCACCCGGGTTTTTCCTTGACGGGAACTGTTTTCCGACCATTTCCTGTCCAAAGTGCGAAGGTGGCTTTCCCTGGTCAGTCTACTCCCCGGGAAGGGCCCTGGCATGGTTACACCCGGGGGACAGGAATGACCCGGGGTGACGGCGGCCACAGTCTTTCCTAAATGAGTTCCGCAAACGTGTTTCGAGGAACCACCCGTCATCTTCCGCCAAACACCCCTCCTAAACCTAGCAGGGGGGATTTGTCCGTGGGAGACTCGCAAGAATTTCCCCGCCCCTTAGCCTAGAACTGTCATGGAAGGGGGGCCCTCTGTGGCTCCCTTCAAGAAAGGGCCTCGACCAAGTTAAAGGGTGTCTTGGCCACAAGAGACATTTTCCCTCTTCCCTCAGCGACTTGATCCGGTTGGCCCCCCGCATTGAAGTGCGCTTAAATTTACTAGAAAGGGGCTTCGGCAAGAGCGTCGCTAGCCCAAACCCCGCCGGTTTCCTCGCCTTGGCCCGGTGTTCCCCGAGGCCTCCTGCACCACAGTCGCCAACCCCCACTGAGGGGCCCCTGGGAATTTTTCGGGGTCGCCTTCTGAGCAAGAGTTGGGGCCCAGGGTCGGCAAAGGAACTTGGCCCCTTTCTGTGGCAGACAAGACTTTTTCGGAGGAGTTTTTCCCAACTCCCAAGCATGCGGGAAACTTTTGCACAAATTCGGGGAGAGGCATACCTAGGGGCAAACCCTCCCCTCCCCCTGCTGAAGCCCGTACAGGGCGTGTTTGAAGCTGGAAATCTCATTCCAATTCCGTTTCTGGATTTGGGCTGGCTGAGAACTTTATCCATATCCCTGGTGAAAAAATCCGCTTCCCCCTGGCCCCCTGGAGAAACCACTTTTTTTACTGCTTCACAGGACTGCTTAGCGACACAATCCTTGTCACCAAGCCCTGCCCTCCACGTAGGGGGGACATAAGGGAAAAGATCTCCTTCTACTGTTTTCCCCCTCCTCCTCTGCGGTCCTCCTCGGGCTTCCCTGGCTGCGGGTCCCCAAAGCTCCTTCGCTGGGCTGGTCGTTGGAGAAGTTTCTCGTTGAGGGGCTAAAAGTCGGGGGCGTTGTTTGGGGGGCGCCCCTTCGCCCCCGGTGCTTTCCTGCTCCCGTTGACTCTTCGTGAGCCGCTCCCCCCCCTTTCCGCTGGTACCCGGGGTACGCGATGTGTTCCCCCTTTAAAAGCAAGCGAGATCTTTTCCCCCCGCTCGCCTTAGACTGCCCCGATTGACCTTTTTTTTCCTGTCCCTTTTCCCCCCTTGGCGAGCTACCCTTAAACTGTTCCGGAGGCCCAAACGATGTCGAATACATCCAGGAAAAATCTCCGGAAGGTTTTTCGAAGTCCCCCCTCCCCTTTTCGGGGTTCTTTTTCGTAAAGAAAAAAGGACGTTTCCTTAAGCCCTGATAAAACCGGGGTTGAACAAGATCTGGGGAAAAAAAGGTTTCCCGCTGTGTTGAACCCCAGAACTCTTTGACCGTCTGCCCGGGGGGCTAAGATCTTCTCTAAGTTGGATTGAAGGGGCCTCAATTTGTTCCGAATCCCCAAGGGGGACGAATGGAAGACGCTTCAAACCCCGGGACAGGCACTTTGGTCCTGGGAAACCCCTTGGGAAATATTTTGCGTCTTTTTCCCTCTTCCCGGGGCTCGTGTGCATCTTCCCAGACCCTTCCCATCCCGCGTATGGTCTCCTCAGATATTTGGTGTACCTCCCAACCCGAGACCCACAAAAGCCTGTCCCTTAGATTGAGGCGTCTCCGAAGAATCAGCTTTTGCCCGCTAGGGAAGTGCCTTTCCCCAAACCAGCCTTCCTTTCTGGGGGATTTTAGTTTCTGACCAAGGCCTAAGGATGGACCCAGCGAAACTGTCAGCCATGTTGCAGTGGCCACGCCCAGTCGGCCTGCGAGCCATACAGCGCTTCCTGGGGTTCTGTAACTACTATCGCCAATTTATTCCCCACTTTTCCACGCTAGTGGCCCCGATAGTGGCGCTCACAAAGAAACAAACTAACCCACGCAGCTGGCCCGTCGAAGCTGAAGAAGCATTCGCTAAGCTCAAGTCTGCCTTTACCACAGCATCTATCCTTTCGCGGCCGGACCCCACGAAATCCTTCACGTTGGAGGTAGATGCCTCGTCTGGTGGGTCAGAGCATTTTCTTACGCAAAAAGGGCCCACGGGCAAGACCATAACGTGTGGCTTCTTTTCCAAGACATTCTCCTCGGCCGAGAGGAACTACACGATTGGCGACCGTGAGCTACTAGCTATCAAGCTGGCTTTGTAGGAGTGGCGGTCTCGACTGGAAGGGGCTCGCCATCCCATCTACTCTATTCGGACCACAAAAAACCTACAATACCTCCAGACGGCTCAGTGACTTAACCCACGCCAGGCTAGGTGGTCGCTCTTCTTCTCCCGGTTCGACTTCCAGATCCACTTCCGGCCCGCAGAGAAGAACGTAAAGGCCGACGCCCTCTCTCGTGCCTCCGACGTGGTGGGTGAAGAGTCTACTCCAAGCATTTTAATTCTCCCAAAAACTCTTATCTCGGCTGCTCCAGTTGACCCCCGGGAAAGGGTTCCTCCGGAGAAGACCTACGTACGCCCTGCTCTCCGCAAAAGCATCTTGAAATGGAGATATTGCCCCTTGGTGGCCGGTCATCCCGGTGCCCGAAAGACGTCCCTCTTGATATCCCGGTTCTATTGGTGGCCAGAACTCGTTAAGGTTGTCAAGGACTTCGTTGAGTCTTGTAATTCCTGTGCCGTAACAAGACACCTCGTCACAAGCTGGCAGGCCTACTACATCCACTTCCCGTCCCGACTCAACCATGGACCAACATTGCTATGGACTTTATAACTGATCATCCCCCTTCGGCGGCAACACCGGGATTTGGGTGATTCACAGATGGGTTCTCCAAAGATGGCGCATTTTGTCCCTCTGCCTGGCCTACCGTCTGCCACTCGCCTGGCGGAGCTATTCTTCCATCATGTGTTCCGTTTGCATGGGCTCCCTCAACAAATCATCTCGGATCGGGGGGGTCCAGTTTGTTTCCAGGTTCTGGCGAGCCCTGTGTTCCCAACTTCAGGTGAAGCTCAACTTCTCTTCTGCTTACCACCCTCAAATGGCCAGGTGGAGAGGGTGAACCAGGTCTTGGGATGTTACCTACGGCACTTCCTCTCTGCACGCCAAGATGATTGGTCCAGCTTGTTGCCATGGGCGGAGTTCTCTTATAACTCACTAGACACAGAGTCCGCGGGGGTCTCCCCCTTCTACATTGTATACGGTCTGCATCCCCGCCCACCTCTCCCTCTGGCATCTCCATCCGAAGTTCCGGCGGCGGATGAACTGGTCCAGGACATGAAGACCATCTGGTCCCAACCCCCTTTGTCTCTGCTCCTGTTTCCGATGCACAAAGCCCTCAAGCCGACAAAAAAGAGCCCTCCTCCGTTTCTCCCCAGGTGCAAGTGTGCTGTCGGCCAGATATTTCCGCCTTAAGATGCCTTCCTACAAACTGGGACCCCGCTTCCTGGGACCCTTCGAGGTTATCAGTCGCATTAACCCGGTCTCTTACAAACTCCGGCTCCCTCCTACCATGAGAATTCCTAACTCATTCCATGTCTCATTACTAAAACCCCTGGTCCTTCTCTCAGATGTCTGTCCCTCCTCCATCTGTGGCTGATGCTCCCAATGTCTTTGAGGTCAAGGAGATCTTGGGTATGAGGAGAAATAGAGGGAAACGGTACTTTCTAGTGGACTGGAAGGGGTTTGGTCCAGAGGAGAGGTCTTGGGAGCCGGGGGAGAACATCCTGAACCGCAGCCTCATCCAGAAAGTCCTCCACTCCAGGAAGAGGGGGGGGGGGCCCAAGGGAGGGGGTAAATGTCACAGATGCCCCTGCGACCTCCGTCCTGGGTCGCAGGTGCATCCGTGCCCCGACACCTAGCTGTGCCCCGACACCCAGCTGCGCCCCGTCCCGCACCTCGGGTTCGGGGTCCGCTCTCGCCACGGTCCCTGCCATCAGTCACTTACCCAGCCACGCTCCTGCTCTGTCCATCTCGGGTCCCCGGCGCGCGCGGCGCCACCACTGTGAAATTTAAAGGGACAGTGCGCCAGTAATTGGTCACTGCCGGGCACTGTTCCTATTTAAATCCAGCCCTTCCTGGCAGCCCTGCCGGATCCTTGGTGTATATTCCTTCGAAGAAAGTGTTCCTAGTCTTGCCTATTCCTGTCTACCGTGTGCCGAACCTCGAGCCTACGTTTACCGACTACGAATCTTGCTGCCAGCCCTGACCTTCTGCCTGTCCACATTCACGAACCTCTGCCGCCTGCCCTGACCTCCTGCCCTGTCCCCGACTATGAGCCTGCCTGTCGTTTGCGTACCCTGCCTACCCTTGGCCGCCACCGCAAGCAAGTCCCGCCAGTGGAAGCGACCTGATAGACTCCCGCCGCAGCAAGTCCATCCCGCTTTGCGGCGGGCTCTGGTGAATACCGGGACCTACTTAGATCCCGCTCCCTGGAGCGGGCTTCCACCATTGCTTGCAGTGGTCCAGTGGATCCGCTCTCAGACTGTTACATTTTCATCTTTTAAACTAAAGTTGTCCTTTTTGTCTGCCCTATGCTATACACAAGCGGTTTTGGAAACAGTATGGGCAACATGTTAGAGAGAGGCCAGTTTTAAGGTGCATTAGATGAGTGTATAGTTCTCCTGAATGAATGAACCTGTCAAAAATCTGAAGTGTGGCTTACCTCGCATATTGTCATTGATGTGCGTAATCTAGGCCCATAGCAAAATTATACTTTAAGCGCATTCAAATATGTTGTGCCTGGAATATAGGGAGACATGTATGGAACTAAGCGGATCGACGTGCATTTTTGCATCTCTTTTCAGTGTCAAATGCGCCTGAATGTATAATAGTGTTTTTTCTGTGATTATAAATGCAGTCTAAAGTTCATTGCACCGTGCCTGTATGTTTGCCGAATTATGGAATTTAGACACATTAGTAATGCGCCAAACATGTATAAAGGCTATAGATAGGTTGGAAATAAAAGAAAAGTCATTAGAATAGCATGTCAGTGATTAGAAACTATGGTACTGATGTTGCTTGGTGGACCACAGGTCCCTGCAATACCTGTGGTGTGCTGGCTCTTGCTGTATGTAGAATAAAGGGTGAGCAGCAAGAATAAGTTTCAAATTTAATGCAGTAAAAATTAAAAATGTAAAACAACAAATCTGAAAAACAACATCAGTGGATTATTTAATCTAAAATTAGTTTTAGATTCTATTAATTTAAAATAGGAGATATTTTTATATTTTTGGTGTATTATATATCTTTATATTTTATATGGTAACATTTTTATCAAACTCAAATAATTAAAATTTATATATTTTGATAATTATCATAAATTACTTATTATTGTACTGGTGTAAATTGAGAAATACTGGCCTTTTTTTCCCTAACAGCAAATCTAGCTCCACTTCGACTCCTCAGGATCGGGCAGACCACATTGAACTAGGTCTGCTTGTGTGAACAGTAATGCGCCTAGTTTTGCTGACCTACATTCATATATGTGTTTAATATTACGTGTGGTGCGATACACTCCCAGAACGCCCCCTCATGTTAGGCACATTAAAAAGTGTCGAGTCTTACGAACAATGTGCCTAACACATTCATTAGGTGCATTAGACATTGTAGACTGCTCACATTGGCGCATTTTACGCTAGAAAAGGGTGAAATAGGACATATCACCCTATATATTTATTTTGCCAGTATCCTCTGAGGAATTTCCTATAAAACAGGAAGGAAACATGTCGGGATTATGTTGATTTTCCATATTATATTACATATTGTAGAGGGTCAGCTCCATCATAAGGATCACAGACATTAGAAAGGTTCAAATGAAATAGGCTTTTTTTTAGCAGTTTGTGCTAAATTTAAAGAACATGTCTGCAACCTAAGGTTACTGACTCATTCTTTCCGGCCTCCTTCTCTGAGGCCCTGAACCATGGTGACACATATCGGCCCTCAACCATCATACCTTGTGCCCTGTCACGTTATACTATTACATAGATTGTGTTTGGCCATATTTATCTGGAGTTACATGTAGGGGTTTTATGGTCTCTCATATCCTTATGCGTAGTACAACTTTGCTTATACACAAGGATTATTTCCTGCCACAATCGGTGTAAACAGTGAACAATAAGGCAATAAGGCCATGTTCACACAGCTTATTTTGGGACGGATTTCAAACCGTAATTCTCGCCGTACTGCGTGAATTATGGGTGAAATCCGTCCCAGTCATTACGGTAATCCACAGCTCTCATAGAGAACTATGGATTCTGTCTCCTCTGTCAATTATTCATGGCGGTATACGCACCGTGGATGATGAATATCTATGGGGCTGGTGAGCTGCCAAGCGCACGGCGTAATTGCGGGCGAAATCCGTCCCGCAATTACGCCGTGAATAAGCCGTGTGAACATAGCCTAAGGCGCAATAGCCAAAGTTCTGGAAGGAGCTGTCTTTATTGGAACGATGTTCCTACATTTTATTATAGGGTGTAAAAGGGTGAGGTTCACCTGCTGCACCTTTTGGATATATTTTGTGCTTGACTTATATGAGAGCTATTTTTTTTGTTTATACCTTGTGGATTTTGTGGATTTACCACTTCTTTAAGTCACTGCACTGGTTGCCCATTCAGTACAGAATACAGCATAAACTCTTCACTCTCACCCATAAAGCTCTCCACAGTGCTGCTCCTCCCTCATCCTGTCTACCACCCTAACCCCTCTCTGCGCTCTGCTGATGGTCTGAAATGACACGCCTCTCTCATCCGATACTCCCATGCCTGTCTCCAAGATTTTGCATGTGCTGCTCCGGTTCTCTGGAACATGTTACCCCATATGATTCAGCAAATTCACAACCTTCATATTTTTTCCCAATTTTCTCTTAAAACTCATTTTCTTAGGCAGGCCTACCAAGATCCCTTATCATTAACCCCCCTAATTGCTGTCATACTCATTCGTTACTTCCTGGACTCGGGCATTCACAGGCACTTATATGTATATAGATGTATGGTTGGGATGGCAGGTTCATCCACTTTTTGTGAACACTACCCCATATTTATGTAACATGGCTTCTCACCCTTTGTCTCACTCACACACCCTAATAGATTGTAAGCTCTTGGGAGCAGGGCCCTCATACCTCGTGTCTGATGTAATTAGCTTTTACTGTGCAACGTTTGTTCCCCTTTGTCTTTTATTATACCCTCTACATTGTAAAGTGCTGCGGAATATGTTGGCTCTATATAAATAAAGATTATTATTACTATTATGCTTTGAAGGTTATATTTTACTTTATTTCCAGTATTTCCTTTCTAATTGTTTGACGTAATTTTGATTTGACTATAATTTTAGACAGCTTTCACTTGACTTTTTGAGTTATGTTTTTATTGGTATAATTTTTGGGGGGACACGACCTTTTAATATCCTTTTAATCCGTTTTGTGTGAGTCAGAATGAAGAAAATACAGCATGTCTGGTAGTGTTTTTTAACTTTTTACAGCGCTCACCATGTAGTTTATTTGACGTTAGTTTTACTCTGTGGGTCAATACAATTACAGTGATACCCAATTTATTTTGTTTTTTTATTGTTTTAGCACTTTGAAAAAAAACATGTTTTTATTGTGTAAAATATTGACACATTGCTATCTTCTTATAGTCAGAACTTTTTTTATTTTCCCGTATATAGAGATCTGTAAGCTTTTTTTCAGCTTTCATTGGTACCAATTGGGATTTATGTGACTTTTTGATCACTTTTTATTTCATTTTATGTGCAGTGGGATGAACAAAAATCTCAATTCAATTCAATTTTTTTTACACAGTTCATCATGTGGGTTTAATAATATGACAGATTTATAGGCTAGGTCGTACGAATGGGGAAATACCGAACATATGTACTTAATTCATGTTTTATCTTTTTTAGGATTATTGCCGTTTGTATTGGGGAAATGGTGTTTTTTCTTATTTGTTTTTGTCTTTTTTTTGCTGTAAATATTTTTTAACTTGTACCAATAGGGGACTTGACTCAGAGATCTGGTAGATCGCTGCTACAATACATAGCAATTCATTACTGTACTGCTACATATTTTAGCTGCCAATCATTATGTCCAGCTGTGCCTTTGCTAAGCTTCCGGGTCATCATTGAAGCCATTGGCAACCTGCAATCATGTTGCGGGGTGACAATGAAGACAGAGGAAGCTCCTTCCCTCTGATTTGGCCACAGCATCTTAGAGGTTAATCAAATGCGACTAAAGTAAACTCCAGGTTCAGCCACTGCTGCAGGACACAACCTGTAATGTAAATCTGTTTTCCCATAGCAATCTATTTCTGAGCCCATGTGGGATAGTGGGACAGCCTCCTTGTGTTTTCTAAGTAAATCCCATGCATGACAGTTGTAAAATGTTTCTTTGTATTCTACTGTTTGGCCACAAGATGCCGCTATATCCAGTTTCCAGTATATGCAAATGAGGGACATGGTATAAGACTGGCACATGTAGCAGCCATTTTGAGAAGCTGCTGCGATTCTGAGGAGAACAGACAGTTGAGCTAAAGGAGCCAGGATTCACAGTCGTTCCAGGGACAGAGGAGAGCCTAACTGTCTATACAGACGCCATCGCAGAGGGAGAGAGAGAACTCCTGGACAAGAAGGACAAGCTGCCAAGATAGAGAGGACTGTCTGCAGCCGGACCATCCATTCCATCCATCTGCACCTGAGAACAGGAATTGCCGGCCATCTTTAAGGTACCTCAGCGGATGCGTGCACGCCAACGAGTTCAGGACTGTGAGAAGGCCTGATAATAGTTTAGTTAGTTAGGCTCAGTTAAAGGCCAAAGGAGGGTTTCCCAAATACATCCTCCTGTTCAGGACTTGGAGAGTTTTACTAGTGCACCATTAGCTACTTGAACCAGTTCATCATGTGAGGGACAGTTTTGTGTCACGTGTGTTTGGGAGGGAAGTGGGTAAATAATTTAAGCTGTGTAAGCTGCTGTGCTGCACCACGAGCCCCTGCAATCGCCTCCACACACAATTGTTCCCGTTGGTGATTACAGTATTAAGAAGGTAAGGGGTTATCGGCCTTTCCGAACCCCACGGTTAGGTAAAGTTACCTTGCATCCAGAGAGTACACATCTGGCGGCACGCTGTGCAGCACAGGGACCCAGGATACGTATTTGTAAATTTGTGTTTGGGGGATCTGTTCACCACCTTGTTCCAAAAAATTCAGTAAAACAAACCGTTGTTGAGCTGGTGTTGGAGTCGTGTTCTTTTGTTCGTGACTTCGCTGTATTCCGGAAAACCTGCCCTCGGTACTCGGCTTACACCCACACAATTGTCATGACATAAATATACATCATTTTGAGTTAACCCCTATTCCACTATGAAGTAAACTTATGTCAAAAGTCGGGAAGGGGTTAAACATATAGGCAAAGGTAAGAAAAGACTGTTACCAAATACATTGCTATTCTGATATTACTGAGTTAGAGAAGGTTTCTTAGGTTACTATCTCTTTCTGCTCTAGCAGCCCTGGTTAGACTAGTGACCTCACTTGCTGCTGTGTCTTATTAGCAGCACCGTATCTGGTTTATATTTCTTACTGACAAACTTAAATTCTTTAGAGTTCTGTAGTCTTGTGCACTGCTATTTAAAGCCCTCCATCACCAATATCCAGGGGCGTAACTAGAAATGACAGGGCCCCATAGCAAACTTTTCAATGCCGCCCCCCCCCCCCCCACTCCATAATCACGTGCATGTTCCATCAAGAATTACAGAAAAAATAGTGTACACATTAAGACACAACCCACATATGCACACACATCATGCATATACCAATCACACGGCACACACATCCCGCATACACCAATCACACGATGCACATATCCTCCCGTCACTCATACGCTGAGCGACATACTGTTGGGCGACATGTATGAACAGGGCTTTTTTTACTTGCCGCCGACAACCCAGTTCTAAATAAATATAGAAGAGTGTAGAATACGACAGTATGAAGATTTTTGGCACATTACATAGATCTTAATGCACCAAACTTATGTCAAATTTCAGCGCATTACACTCTATGCCCATACAAAGTTTGGAGCATTAAGCTCTATTAAATGCGCCAAACATTTGTAGAGGTTATAGATAGGCTGAAAATAAAAGAAATGTCATTAGAATAGCATGTCAGTGAATAGAAACAATGGTAATGATTTTGCTTGGTGAACCACAGATCCCAGCAATACTTGTTCTGTGCTGGCTCTTGCTGTATGTAGAATAAAGGGTGAGAGCAGCAAATATACATTTCAAAATGTCCAATATTTCTCAACTCACATCAGTACAATAATAAAAAGTAATTTATGATAATTATAAAACTATATAAAATAAAATTATTTATATTTAATAAAAAAATTTATCATATAAAAATAATATAAATATAAAAAATCCATATCTCCTATAAAACGTATTTTTAAAAATTTCATAGAATCTAAAACTAATCTTACATTAAATAACACACTGATGGTGATTAAAATTTTTACTACATTAAATTTGAAATTTACTTTTGCTGCTCTCCCCCTTTATTCTACATTCAACAAGAACCAGCACAGCACAGGTCTTGCTGGGATTTGTGGTCCAACAAGCAAAAACCTAACCATAGTTTTTCTATCACTGACATGCCATTCTAATGAATTTTTTTTTTATTTCCAGCCTATCTTTAGCTTCTACAAATGTTTGGCGCATTACTAATGAGCCAAAATTTTATTGTGCGCTAAACACACAGGTGAGGGGCAGGAACTTTACACTGTAGACGCCATTTGTAATCGCACTAAACTACTTCTTTACATTCACGTGCATTATACACTGAATATAATGAATGCAATAATTCACTTTGAAGCGCTTTCCTTCATACATCTCTCAATGTTCAGCGCATTACGCTCTTTGCCCATACAAGGGCTTGGCGATGAAAAACTTAAATTGCTGCCAAATTTTGTATGAGCATAAAAGTGTAATGCGCCGAACTTTTTAGAGAAGTTTGGCGCATTAAGCTCTATGTAATGCGCCAAAATCTTCATACTGTCGTATTCTACACTCTTCTATATCTATTTAGAACTGGGTTGTTGGCGCCAAGTATAAAAAAAAAATACGCATTCGAATTCATACATGTCACCCCTGGTGTCTTTTCAGACCAATGTCAGGCGCACTAGAACAGTAGCAAAGCTACATATTTATAGCTTCGCTAAGGCATTTCTGGGTGCATTACAGCTGGCTCAGGTATAACACTTTGAAAGTGGTATACCTGAGCCAGAAATGTCGCCCTAGTGCTAGAATGCGCCTGATTTATGACCCAATGTAGAGCGAGTTCATAAATTAGGTGCATTCTATGCTGTCATTAGGCACATTAAATTTGTTGTGTAAATGGCACATTTCATGCATGTCGCCCATACTGTTATTTTTGATATTAGTGGACTGTGATTCTTTGTTTTCACAATAGATTTTACTTTTTTTTACAATAGATTTTTTTGGTTGTTGTTGTGGGAGTATCACCCTGCACTGAATACTGATCACTTAAATAAGTAATACATACATACAAACATCACTCATCTTCATACACACACACACAAAGATATGTATACATACACATACATTACAGACACCTAAACACAAAAATATGAACATGCTCATATCCATATACACACACTTCCATTTCTGCAGTTCAGTTGGCTCACTCTGTCCAAGGAGTCCAGGGAAACACAGGGGTGACCTCATGGCAGGAGCTTCCTGTCGTGTCCTGCTCTCAGCCAGACAGTGCAGTCCTTTCCTCCTCCGAGCCGCATCAGTATTACAGCAGCTGGAGGTTGTTGTAATTCAGGTTAGGGTAAGCACGGAGGAGAGGGGAGGAAGGGGCTGCTCAATGAGATGCCGTTTTAGGACACTTTTAGCAGTGCTGCCCCCTAGTGATGTGACACATCCTATGACAGGGAAGGGAAGTTTCTGTTCATTTTGGCCCAGGCCCCCCAGTGGGTGCGGGCCCCATAGCAGTCACTACAGCTGCTTTAGCAGTAGTTCTTCCACTGCAAATATCCTTTTAACAGGCTCAGCTAGCAATAGCAGAGGTGAAATGTCAGTCACTACTGTAGAATTGCCTACAGCCTGAACAGGAAGTGGGAGCCTAAAGCTGGCTGTGAATGGGAAAACCCCTTTAATATTAATCATATTATTGTGTATGCTCTTAGCATCTTGTGATCTAAACTAATAAAGAAAATGACTAAAAGGAAGGGTGAGTAGGAGGAAGGCTTATATGAGACAGGCAGATAGATAGATAGATAGATAGATAGATAGGACAGAGAGAAAGAGAGATAGATATAAGCCAGACACACAGATACAGTATCTCACAAAAGTGAGTACACCCCTCGAATTTGTGTAAATATTGTTATATCTTTTCTTGCGAAATCACTGAAGATATGAAACTTTGATACAATGTAAAGTAATCCCTGTATAGCTTGTATAAATAACTTAACACACAGTCATCAGTGTCTAAACTTCTGGCAACAAAGGTGAGTAAAAATGGACAAATTGTGCCCAATTTTTTAATTTCCCTCCACAGTGTCATTGTTACTGTTACAAGGTCTCAGCTGTGAATGGGGTGCAGGTGTGTTAAATTTGGTGTTATTGCTTACTGACACTCTTCTACTAGTCTCTGAAAGTTCAACATAGAAACTCTCTGAGGATCTGAAAAAAATGAAATGTTGCTCTACATGGCCTAGGCTATGAAATGATTGCCAATGCACTGAAACTGAGCTGCAGCAAGGTGGCCAAAACCATACAGCGGTTTAACAAGACAGGTTCCATTCAGAACAGACCTCACCATGGTCAACCAAGGAAGTTGAGTGCACATGTTCAGCATCATATCCAGAGATTGTCTTATCAAAATAGATATGAGTGCTGCCAGCATTGCTGCAAAAGTTAAATGGGTGGGGGTTCAGAAGCTGCCAGTGCTCAGGGAATATGCACCCCACTGCATCAAATTGGTCTGCATGGCTGTCATCGAGCCTCTTCTAAAACTGATGCATAAGAAAGCCTGCAAACAATTTGCTGATCACAAGCAGAGTAAGGTCATGGATTGCTAGAACCATGACCTTTGGTCTGATGAAACACTTATTTATTTCAGATGGTGTCAAGCATGTGTTGTGGCAACCAGGTGATAAGTACAAAGACAAGTGTGTCTTGCCTACAGTCATGTGGGAAAGTCATGGTTTGGGGCTACATGAGTGCTGCCGATTGGTGGTGCTACAGTCCATGAATGACAACATGTACTGTGACATACTGAAGCAGAGCATCATCCCTTCCCACTGGAAACTGGGCCGCAGGGCAGCAACATGATAACGAACACACCTCCAAGACGACCACCGCCTTGCTAAAGAAAATGAGGGTAAAGGTGCTGGACTGACCAAGCATGTCTCCAGACCTAAACCCTATTGAGCCTCTGTGGGGAATCTCAAATAGTAGTTGAAGGAGGGCAAGGTCTCTAATATCCACCAGCTCCATGATGTTGTCATGGAGGAGTGGAAGAGGATTCCAATGGCTGCAACCTGTGAATCTGAGTGAACTCCATGCCTCAAGAGAGTAATGCAGGGCTGAAAAGTAATGGTGGCCACACAAAATATTGACACCTTCGGCACAATTTGTTCATTTTCACTACATGGTGTACATTACTTTTGTTGCCAGCGGTTTGGACATTGAAGGCTATGTGTTGAGTTATACTAAGGGCACACCAAAATTACACTGTTATACACTGACTACTTTGTGTTGAATAGAAGTGTTATAAGTTCAATATTGTCTGATGAAAAGATATAATACAATATCTACAAAAATGTGAAGGAGCAGCAGTCCCATGACACATTTCTCCTACATTTTGTAAAGAGGGGAAGAGGCAGCAAATATGAGACATCCTTCCTGCACTGTGTAAAGAGGGGGAGCAGCGAACAGCATTTGCATTGGAATTTTCAGCAACAGTGTAGGTCACTTGACCTGCCAGAGGGAGACCAATACCAGGGCTTCCATCAAAAATATCAGGGCTCCATAGAGCTGAAGCATCAGGGATCCCGGCAAACCACGAAACCCCACCACAGGAAAAGAAAAAATTCTTTGTGGGGTGTACAGGAAAAAAATTGCAATTGCGCCATTGTTTTTGGATTTTACAAAGTACAGTTTATCAATATTGTATTGGTCAGTACTAGTGTTTTAGCGATTATTATCGACAAAGTTGAAATCGGCACGGTATTTACGTTGATCGGACTTTTTAGATCACGCGATAATTTAGATTAAAATCTGTGCCATCATCTATTAAGATCGCGCCATTTTCGGCGCTTCCTGTCATTTTGGCGGCCAGCAAATCAGCTTACAGAATATGAGCAGGTGAGATGTGTGTGCGACGTCATGACTGGGATGTGTATGTTGCGATTGGCTGGAAAAAATCACATGACCTCGTTTTTACATAGAACAGCCCTTCCTGTTCATGATCAGTGTGTCAGCGTCTCATAGCAGTAGGACGTGCGCTCTGCCTCTGTCCAAACAGCTCAGCAAACAGCTCAGTGAAATTATTCGATTTTTCACAGAGACAGCTCTACTTTTAGCTGTGATCCTTAGAAGTTAGTTGAATCAGAGATTTGCAGATTTTAGGTAGTTTAGACAGAGAATTTTTTAAAGGAGCATCTACCGCTGTAAAGTCACGGGGAGAGTGGGGGGGGGGCCTCGCGGGCGAAACACAGACAAGCTCTATAAAAGGATACTGGATATTGTTGCAGCCAAAACTTTGTTTAGACATTACATTGCCTTATATTAGGATACAGATCTTTTCTAGTAACTGCAGGTCTATTTGTTAGGTGCAAAACTCCACTTTTATTATCAGTATACATTTCAGATAGGTGTTCTTTTTCAATTTTGCCCAGTCCAGCTTTGTTGATATAGCCACCTAGCAGTTAAATTTGAATACAGCAATTTTGTAGTCACCACAGGTTGATAGGTGCCAAAAAAATACCTTTTATTATCCCGTATACATTTCAGATACATGTTTTTTTTCACTTTGGCGCAGGCCAGCTGTGTTGATAGAGCCACCTTGCAGTTAAATTTGAATCCAGCAACTTTGTAGTCACCACAGGTGTATCGATAGGTGCCAAAAATACCTTTTAATATCCGTATAACATTTCAGACAGGTGTTTTTTTCACTTTGGCGCAGTCCAGCTTTGTTGATAATCTACTTTGCAGTTAAATTTGAATACAGCAATTTTGTAGTCACCACAGGTGAATTGATAGGTGCGAAAAAATACCTTTTATTATCCCGTATACATTTCAGATACGTGTTTTTTTCACTTTGGCGCAGGCCAAACTGTGTGATAGAGCCACCTTGCAGTTAAAATTTGAATCCAGCAACTTTGTAGTCACCACAGGTGTTACCCGAAGGTGCCAAAAATAACCTTTTAAAATTCCGTATACATTCCCGACAGGTGTTTTTTTCACTTTTGGGCAGTCAAGCTTTTTTGATAGTCTACTTTACGTTAAATTTGAAAACAGCAACTCGGTAAAA
>JAODAL010023194.1:0-63179 GCA_025379985.1 Phyllomedusa bahiana
AAGAACTGGGGGATGTGAACTTTTGATCAGGGTCATTTGGATGTTTTTGGTTGTCAATATGAAGAGAAAACACAGTAGTTTGACAATAAATGGCTTCACCCGACCACGAACCATGAGTGTAAAAAAAGTTTTTGTGTTATCATTCATGTTCTCTGAAAAAAGGCCAAGAAAGCAAAAATTCTGCCGGGGTATGTGAACTTTTGAATACAACTGTATGTGTATATATATATATATATATATATATATATATATATATAGACATACACACACACACATATATGTCTGCATAGCAGCTGTAGACACAAGACCGTGAGTCATTTTCAATGAAGGCTATCTGCATTCTTGGTTCTTAATTGCACGTACATAAGGGAAGGTTCACACACCTGATCTGGACTGATTTTTCAGCATCCAAATCAGCTTCAAATACCGGTCCGAAAAATGCATTTGCGGCAGTTTATAGACGAGGATTTGATGAGGTTTTCGCCACATGGTTTCGGACGTGGTTTTTCAGCGCGGTTCTTTCTGCAACACCCATACAAATGACTTGCCAGGGCAGTTTCAGGGCGTGCATCCACGTCTAAAAACGCAACACTTGCGGACGAGGTTTTAAAGCTCTCCATTGATTCCTATGGGCATTGCACTCGTGGAAAACATCTCAAAAATTGACGTCACATATTTTTCAGAGCTGAAAATAAGCAAGTAAGACGCTCAAAGAAACCGCGCGGTGCGAACTACGAGGCGGTTTTATGTAGAAATCAATGAAAATGAACTGAGGACGGCGTTTAGTCATTTTTGACGCTGTTTTGGAGATGGAATCCATGACTAAACACCACCGAAAAAACAACATTCAAATCAGATGTGTGGACATATCCTTAGAAGAAAATTAAAAAGTTACACAGGAGGTCACATCCTTTCGGGTCCATCCACACGGCCTGGTGGGCTATTAGCCAGATTTTCAGACAGTTTGCGGATTTGGAAACCATCTGAAAACAGACAAGAAACCGTCCCCATAGACTTTAATAGAAAATCCATTCATTAGTCTACACTGAACGGATTTTCAGTCGTTGGCGTTCCGAAAAACTTAGAGCATGCGCCATCTTCCACCCGGTTTTCGGGCGCAAGGTTTGCAATTCAATGGTTATAGGGGGGACGGGCGAATCCGTGGACAGAACCGTTCCCCCAAAACCATCAAAAGCCGATAAAATACCATCTGAATTCTTAAACAGAATCCTCTTAGAGGGGTATTCCTATCTCAGACACCTATACATAGCCATAAGTGTCCCGATAGATTGCTCCCTCATACACGGCGCATGTTTAAGTTTTAAATTTTTCTGTAGTAAAATGGTTTAACACCCGGGTTTTTATAAAAATTTTAATTTTGAACCTATTTAGGGTAAACGACACTAAACAAGCAAAAGGGAAAACAAATGTTTTGTTTTCCTTTTAAACCACTTGTGGGTAGGTTAAAAGAAAAAGTTTGTATTTGTACCCAAAAGTCCGTCTGCCCCCAACTTGGGGAAAATGTGAAAGAAGAGCCCGGGGATCAAAATTTTGGTAAGATATGCTTAAATTCTGTTTCCACCCCCCAGAAGGATTCAGGCAGATGAAACCATAGGTGGATTTCCCAAAAATTACAATAAATAAAAAAAATTTAAAACTTTTTGTTTTTTTTTGGGAAAAAAAACAGAAAAATTTGCATTTACGGGAAAAGGAATTCCCAGAACTAAGCGGATGTAAATACTTTGAAAAGTCAAATTTATGTATAAGATAGGAAAGATGACTGTATAAAAATTAATTTAAGCCTATGTACAAAGTTTGTAGTGGAGGGTGAGTTTTATGAAGCCTGAAAGTAAACAATTTAAAAAACATTTTTTCCCCTTTTCCCTTGTCAGTTAAAAATATTTTAAAATTGGGATTTTGATTTTTAGAACAAAAAAAATTTAAAAATTTGCAAAAATTTTCCCGGGGGAAAAACATTTGGGGAAGTTTGAATTTGTTCTGAGAAATGAAATTCCCTTTCCACCCGAATTTGCTTACATGCCCCTCACATTGACCTCTTTATTTCCGGGCTAGAGAACGGCTCCCCCACACCAACTTAGGTTGGGGGAAAAAAAAGGGGTTTGCCCACGGGGGGCAAACCCTTAAACCAATGTCGGGGTATAAAGGAATTGCCTCGTTTACAGTAAAGTTTTTGATGTTTAGTTTAATTTTCTTTAAAACTTCTTGAAAGAGGTGGAAAAATTTTGCTGTAATTTTGTTTCCCAGGGGGGCCCGGATTTTTTTTCCCCCTGGGGCAGCCTTTGCCTGCTCCATGCTTCAATTACACTCCTTTTGTGATAGGGGGAAGATTTTAAAGGGGGAGGCAAGCACGGGCCCGGCCCCCAAATTTCCTCTTGCTTTTTGAATGAAACTAACTGGCCCAAACTTATTTTTATATTTGGGAGTCGGCCCCTTTATATGAGGGACTCCGTTTTCCTGCAAATAGGCTCCGACTCCAAGCCCTTTCCCCCCCAAAACCCCAGCACTGTGCAGGTATGATGGTTTCTAACCTTTGAGAAAATTTCCCCCCAAAAGGGACGAACCCCTTTGGGTTTTTTTTTTAATTGCATAAAAAATAATCTTGTGGTCAAATGTGTTTTTTTTTTTGGGGTGTTTTTTTCCCCTTTATAACATCTTTGTGTTTTAAAAAAAGAATTTTTGAATCAAAGATTAAATAAAATTCATACAATTTGTCATGGGAAAAGAAGGCAGCGAAAAAAAAAGACCCTAAAAAAAAATTAAAAAAAAAAAAAGGAATAAAATGTAAAAAGGAAAAACGCATGCAAATAAACAGGTTGGTTTTTTTTTTTGTAGGACTTTTAAAAACCTTCTTACCACCTCCCACTGCGCCAAAATAAAAAATAACCTCAACCCCTCTTTTCGGTTGCCGGAGCCCCAGGTCCCCCGGGGTTTCCCCGCACAAAATTAAATAAAACGGCCGTGCCCACGGGGGGCCAGGATCAGCCCCAGCTCATGTGACAAGAATGTGATGTTTCATTTGGGGCCCCAAGCAGGGGACATAACCTCTGGCAGGTAAGTACGGGTTCATTTTTTATGTTAGCGCAGCGGACGTTAGTAGGAAGGTCTACAAAAGTGTTAAAAAAAAAAAAAAAAAAAATGGAAAAAAAGCTACAAAAATTTTTGTAAAAGGTTTTAAAAAAAAACCAAATTTTTTTAATTTGGGGAAAAAAAAAGGAACCCCCTTTTTTTTAAAAAAAAAAAAGGGAAAAAAGAAAGGGGGGCCCCATTTTTCCCCCCCCCCCCCTTTTTTTTAACCTTTTGGGGGGGGGGGTTTTTTTTAAAAAAAACCCCTTTTTTAAAGGGGGGGGCGGGAAGAAAATTTTTTTTTGGGGGTTTCCGCTTCCCATCCCCCCCCCCGGGTTTTGGGGCCCCAAAAAAGGGGTTCCCCCCCGGGGGGAAACCAAACCCCCCCCCCCAAAAAAAAAGGGGGGGCCCCCTCCCAAAAGGGGGAAAGGGGAAAAAAAATTTTTTTTTTTAAAACCCCCTTTTGGGGGGGGGGTTTGGGCCCCCCCCCAAAAAAAAACCCCTTTTATAAAAAAATTGGAAAAAGGAAAACCAAAAAAAAAATTTTTTTAAAAAAAAAAAAAACCCCCCCCCCCAAAAAAAAAAAACCCCCAAAAAAAATTTTTTTACCAAAATTTTTTTCCCCCCTTAAAAAAAAAACCTTAAATTTTTTTTTAGGGAAAAAAAAAAAAAAAAATTAAGAAAAAGGAAAAAAAAAAAAAAAAAAAAAAAACAAAAATTTTTTCCCCCAAAAAAAAAAAAAGGTTTAAAAAAAAAATTTTCCCCCCCCAAAAAAAAAAAAAAATTTTTTTTTTTTTAAAAAAAAAAAATTTTTTTAAAAAAATTTTTAAAAATAAAAAAATTTTTAAAAAAAAATTTTTTTTTTTTTTTTGGTTTAAAAAAAAAAAAACTTTTAAAAAAGTTCCCCAAAAAAAAAAACCAAAAAAACAGGGATTTTACCCCCTTTAAAAAAAATTAAAAGGTAAATTCTTTTTTCCCCAAAAAGGAAAAAAAATTTAAAACCCCCCCCCCCAAAAAGGTCCCTTAAAAAAAAAAAAAAAAATTTTTAACCCCAAAAAAAAAAAATTTTTTTTGGTTTTTTTGGAAAAAAAAATTTTTTTTTAAAAAAAAAATTTTTTTTAAAAAAAAATTTTTTTAAAAAAAAAAAAATTTTTTTATAAAAAAAAAAAAAAAATAAAAACCCCTTTTAAAACAACGTTTTTTTTTTTTTAAAAAAAAACCCCCAAAAAAAATTTTTTTAAAAAAACCCCAAAAAAAAAAAATTAAAAAAAAACCCTTCCCCCTTTTAAAAAAAAAAAGGGCCCCCCCAAAAAAAAAAAAACCCCGGGGTTTAAAAAAAAAAAAGGGGGCTTTTCCAAATTTCCCTTTTTTTTAAAAATTTTAAAAAAAAAAAAATTTTTTTTTTAAAAATTTTTTTTTTAAAAAAAAAAAACCCCAAAAAAAAAACCCCCTTTTTTCCCATCCCCGGGAAAAAAAAAAAAAAGGGGGGGGGTTTTCCCCCCCCCCCCGGGTTTTCCCCCCCCAAAACCCCTTTTAAAAAAAACAAAAACCCTTAAAAAAAAAAAAAATTGGGGGGTTTTAAAAAAATTTTTGGGGTTTCCCCCGGGGGGTTTTTTTTCCCCCCCCCCCCAAAATTTTTTTTAAAAATTTCCCCCCCAAAAAAATTTTTTCCCCCCCCCCCAAAAAAAAAAAATTAAAAAAATTTTTTTTTTTTTTAAAAAAAAATTTTTTTTTTTTTTTTTTTTAAAAATTTTTAAAAAAAAAATTTTTTTTTTTTTTTTTTTTTAAAGGAAAAAAAAAAAATTTTTTTTTTGGGGGAAAAAAAAAGGGAAAATTTTGGGGGGGGGTTTTTTTTTTTTTTTTGGGGGGTTTTTTTAATTTTGGGGGCCCCTTTTGGGGGGTTTTTTTTTAAAAAAAGGGGGAAAAGGGGCCCCAAAAATTTTTAAAAAGGGGGGGGGGTTTTCCCCCCAAATTTGGGGTTTTAAAAAAAGGGGGGGGGAAAAAAATTTTTTTTTTTTTTTTTTTTTTTTTTTTTTTTTTTAAAAACGGAAAAATTTTTTTTTTTAAAAAAAAATTTTTTTTTCCCCTTTTTTTTTTTTTGGTTTTTAAATGGGGGTTTTTTTTTTGGGGTTTTTTTTTAAAAAATTTTTTGGGGGGGGTTTTTTAAAAAAATTTTTTAAAAAAGGGGAAAAAAAAAAAAGGGTGGAAGGGAAAAAAAAAATGTTTAAAATTTTTTTTTTTTTGTTTTCCCCAAAAATTTTTCCCCCCTTTTAAAAAAAAAAAAAAAAAAAAAAAACGTTTTTTTAACCCCAAAAAAAAAAAAATTTGGAAAAAAAATTTTTTGGAAAAAAATTTTTTTTTTTTTTTTAAAAAAAAACAAAAATTTTTGGGGTTTTTAAAAAAAAAAAGGGAAAAAATTTTTTTTTTAAAAAAAAAAAAAAAAAAAAAAATTTTTAAAAGGGGAAACCCCAAAAAAAAAAAAATTTTTTTTGGGTTTAAAATTTTCCTTTTTAAAAAACCCCCCCCCGGGGGGGGGTTTGGGGTTTTTTTTTGGCCCCCCTTTTGGGAAAAGGGGGGGGAAAAAAAAAATTTAAAAACCCCGGGTTTGGGGGGGGGGGTTTTTGGGGTTTTTAAAACCCAAAAAGGGAAAATTTTTTTCCCCAAATTTTTAAAGGGGGGGTTTTTTTCCCCCCCCTTTTTTGGGGGGGGGGAAAAAAATTTTTTTTGGAAAAAATTTTTTTTTTTTGGATGAAAAAACCCAAAAATTTTTTTAAAAAAAAAAAACCCCCCAGAAAGGGGAAAAAATTTAAAAAACCCCTTTTTTCTTTGGGGGGAAAGGGGGGCCCCCAAAAATTTCCCCTTTTTTTTAATTTTAAAAATTTTGAAAAAGGGGGGTTTTTTAAACCCAAAAACCCCCCCAAATTCCCCTCCCCAAAAAAAATTTTTTTTTGGGGGGCCCCCCTTTTTTTTTTAAAAAAAAAAGGGGGGGAAAAAAATTTTTTAAAAAAACCCTTTTTTAAAAAACCCCCCAAAAAAAAAAAACCCCCCCCCCCAATTTAAAAAGGGGGGGTTTCCCCCAAAAAATTTTTAAAACCTTTTTCCGGTTTGGGGGGGGAATTGGGAAAAAATTTTTTTAAGGGGGGTTTTTTTTAAAAAAAAAAGGGGGTTTTTTTAAAAATTTTTTTTTTTTAAAAAAAAAAAACCCCTTTTTTTAAAAAAAAACCCGGGCCCCCCCCCTTTTCCCGGGGGAAATTTTAAACCAAGGAAAAAAAAACCCGGGGGAGGGGGGAAAAAATTTTTCCCCCCGGTTTAAAAAAATTTTTTTTTAAAAAAAAAAAAAAAAAATTTTAATTTAAAAAATTTTTTTCCTTTCCCCAAATTTTTAAAAAAACCCCAAAAATTTTTTTGGGCAAATTTTTTTCCCAAAAAAATTTTTTGGGGGCCCAAAAAGGGGGGGGGAAAACCAAACCCCCAAAATTTTTAAAAACCGGGGGTTTTTTAAAAACCCCTTTTTTTTTTGGCCCCCAAAAAAAAAGGAAAAATTTAAAAATTTTAAACCCCCAAAAACCCCCCCTTTTCCCCAAAAATTTTTTCCCCTTTTTTAATTTTAAAAAAAAAAAAAATCCCCCTTTTTAAAAAAAAAAAATTTTTTTGGCCTTTTTAAAAAAAAAATGGGAAAAAAATTTTAAAAAAAAAAAAAAGGGGGGGGGGTTTTTTTTTGGAAAAATTTTTAAAAAAATTTTTTTTTCCCCGGCCCCAAAAAGGGGGGGCCCCCAAAAAAAAATTTCCCCCCCAAAAAAAAATTTTTTTTGGGGGGGGGTTTTTTTTTTTTTTTTAAAATTTTAAGGAAAATTTAAAGGGAAAATTTTAAAAATTAACTTTAAAAAAAAATTTTTTAAAAATTTCCCCCGGGTTTTCGGGGGCCCCCAAAAAAAATTTCCCCGTTTTCCCCCTTTTTTTTTTTTTGGGGGGGACCCCAAAAAGGGGGGTTTTTTTTTTTCCCCCAAAATTAAAAGGGGGAAAAAAGGGGGGGAAAAAACCCCCCCCTTTTTTTTTCCGGGGGGGGGAAAAAAGGGAAGTTTTTAAAAAAAAATTTTTTTTTTTTTTTTTTAAATTCATAACTTTTTTTTTTGTTTTTTTTTTTTTTTTTTTTTTTTTGGGTTTTTCCCCTTTTTTTTGGGGGAAAAATTTTTTTTTTTTTACCCCTTTAAAAAAAAAGGAAAAGGGTGGAAAAAAATTAAAAATTTTTTTTTTTTTTTAAAAAAAAGGGGCCCCCCTTTTTAAAAAAAACAAAAAAATTTTGGGTTTTTCCCCCCTCCCCGGGCCTTGGGGGGGTTTTTTAAAGGGGGAAAAAAATTTTTTCCCCCAAAAAAAAAGGGGGGGGAAAAAAAATTTTCCCTTTTTTTAAAAAAATTTTTTAAAAAAAAATTTTTGGGGGTTTTTTTTTCCAAAAAAAATTTCCCAAAAAAAAAAAAGGGAAAACAAAAAAAATTTTCCCTTTTAAAAAAATTTTTTTTTTCCCCCCCAAAAAAATTTTTTCCTTAAAAAAGGGGAAAAAAAAATTTTTTTTTGGGGGGGCCCCCGGGGGGTTTTTTTTTGGGGCCCCTTTTTTTAAAAAAAAAAACCTTTTCCCCCCTTTTTAAAACCCGGGGGTTTTTTTACCAAAGGTCCCGGGGGAATCCCCCCGGGGGGGGGAAAAAATTAAAAACCCCCTTTTTTAAAGGGGTTTTTAAAAACCCCCAAAAACCCCTCCACAGCTTCACTTCTGCTCCATAACTGTTGCAATAGCAGACAAAAACTGAAGGGGACGCTGTGGAGGACATAGTATTGTGACACTTCATTGACCAGCAGCAACACACGATTCTTGGTGAGTGGAATACCCCTTTAAAAAAACAGCGCCATGTTCAGAAAACCTTTGACATGTCACAGGGACCTGGCAAATGTTGTATTTGCTGCAGACCCACATGCAGAGGCCTCCCCAATTTACTAAAATAAAGAGTCAGAGGCGTGTAGCTGAGCGCTGGGCCGGCTCTGCTCCACTGATCCTTGGAGACGCGGCGCTAGTGGCGTGAAAGTGCAAAGAAATGATATTAGTCACATCAAAGCTAAAGGGGCACCAAGCTCGGATGAGGCTTCTGCCCCGTGTATCATCACCACCCGGACTCCCACCAACCTAAAGGTTTGGATGTCGAGAGGTTTTACTATTAAGACCAGAAAACATGACAATATCCACATAAAGTGAACACAATTAGGACACAGATCAAACATTATGCAAGAGAGACCTCGTACCCTATAGATTTCTTACGCTTTTTAAGGTATCCCTTCACATACATATACGGCCTCATTCACAGCATTGTCTAAAATGTCAAGTAATAGTCATCAGTCTAAAGGGGAATCCTGACACATGAAAGGGGTGCTCCAAAATTCAACAATGCTCGTCAGGGATGATATCAAATAGAAAAAAACATAACCTTTTACACCTGCAGCGACGCTCCCAGTGGTCCCGGCCGACGACATGACCCTGCAGCTATCCACAGTCCCCAGTGGTCCCGGCTGAGGACGTCACCGTGCAGCTATCCAGTCCCCAGTGGTCCCGGCTGAGGACGTCACCGTGCAGCTATCCACAGTCCCCAGTGGTCCCGGCTGAGGACGTCACCTGTAGTATCCAAAAGTTTCCCCCGTGGTCCCGGCCCGAGGACTCACGTGTAGCTATCCACAGTCCCCAGTGGTCCCGGCTGGGGGACGTCACCCTGTAGCTATCCACAGTGCCCATGGTCCGGCTGAGGACGTCACCCTGTAGCTATCCACAGTCCCCATGGGCCCGCTGAGGAGTCACCGTGAGCTATCCACAGTCCCCAGTGGTCCCGGCCGAGGACATGACCGTGTAGCTATCCACAGTCCCCAGTGGTCCCGGCCGAGGACGTCACCTTGTAGCTATCCACAGTCCATGGTCCCTAGGACGTTTACCGTGCGTATCACAGTCCAGTGGTCCGGCTGGATCACCGGCAGCTATCCACAGTCCCAGTGGTCCGGCTGAGGACATGACCCTGCAGCTATCCACAGTCCCCAGTGGTCCCGGCTGAGGACGTCACCCTGTAGCTATCCACAGTCCCCAGTGGTCCCGGCTGAGGACGTCACCCTGTAGCTATCCACAGTCCCCAGTGGTCCCGGCTGAGGACGTCACCCTGAAGCTATCCACAGTCCCCAGTGGTCCCGGCTGAGGCGTCCCTGTAGCTTTCCAGTCCCCGTGGCCGGTGAGGACGTCACCCTGCAGCTATCCACAGTTCCCCAGTGGTCCCGGCTGAGGACGTCACCGTGTAGCTATCCACAGTCCCTGTGGGGCCCGGCTGAGGACGTACCCTGTAGCTATCAAGTCCCAGTGGTCCCGGGCTGAGGACGCCCCTGTAGCTATCCACAGTCCCCAGTGGTCCCGGCTGAGGACGTCACCCTGCAGCTATCCACAGTCCCCAATGGTCCCGGCTGAGGACGTCACCGTGTAGCTATCCACAGTGCCCAGTGGTCCCGGCTGAGGACGTCACCGTGCAGCTATCCACAGTCCCCCGTGGTCCCGGCTGAGGGGCGTCACCTGCAGCTAATCCACAGTCCCCAATGGTCCCGGCTGAGGACGTCACCCTGTAGCTATCCTCAGTCCCCAGTGGTCCCGGCTGAGGACGTCACCGTGTAGCTATCCACAGTCCCCAGTGGTCTCTTCCAGGATACATGGCACCTGACCACTGAGGCCTGTGATTGGCTGCAGCATCATGATGTCATCAGCAGGTGCATCGGGACTTTAAGAGGTGAGGAGTTTATCGGGTTTTTTTTTTTTGTTATATCATGAACACACGACGAGCACTATTGAGTTTTGGAACACTGTTTTACAAAAAATTTAAAGGGTGCTCCCACCATAGACTCTGATGGCCTATCAATGGGAAATGCCTTTAAAGTCAGATAGGAGTGGGTCCGGCCGCTGGAGCCCGCACCGGGCTCGGCTGCGACCTGTCAGCTGGTGGAGCTGGCGCACAACTCTCGGGCCTGTTCTGTGTACGGCGCTCACCTGTATACAGAACTCCCATAGAACAGAATGGAGAGTCCAGCGGAAACACCACAAGCTCTCCATTTCGGGAGCCCGTTCATGAAACAGGTAGGACTTGCATCCATCAGACTTTGAAGGCTTATACTATTTATATGCCATGAATGTCTATGTGGGAGAGGGGGTGGGGGGGGGGGGACACATCCCTTTAAAAACCGCCATTAAAATAGTAAAAATGATAACCTGAGGAATCCTCCCCTGCAAGAGCCGTGACAGATACAGTAAGTTACTGTTGTACTGTCCACCTACCTCCCAGCTTCACACAATTACTGACACTTCCATCTCTCTACACACGAGGATCATTCTGACACAGAATGCAGACATTTTTAAAGATCCAAATTTCACTAAACAATGAAATCCAATACACTGTGGCCTCCTGTATAATACTGGGGAGCAGACAAGCCCTTCCTGGATCAATATTCTAGGTCTATCGACGTAAATCTGCTTCTCAGGTCAAATATAGAGACATTCAGGCTAAGTCCACAGGCAGAGTTTTCAGATGGATCTTCAGGCTGTTTTTGGATTTGAAAACTGACCATCAGCCAACCCCGTAGACTGTGATAGAAAATCCGCTCAGCAGTCCACACTGAACGGATCTTCAGCTGCCGGCGTTCCAAAAAGCTCAGAACATGCTCATTCTGCTACCCAGTTTTCGGGCAGAAGATGTACATGTCCAGTGGTTGAGGAGGAAGGCGAATCCGCGGACAGAACCGTCCCCCAAAACCATGCAAAAGACGGCAAAATACCAGCCGGATTCTTAAAGGGGTTGTCTCACTACAAGGACTGCTGCTTTTTATGTTGAAGATCTTGCAACAACAAGTCACTTTGCAATATGTGTCCATTACCAGTGTCCTACCTATTCCTAGATATCCCCTCTTGGATGGGCTGCATCAGCTCCTCAAGTCGCTATAGCTACAGACCTGTTCAATTCCTCCTGATAGGCTGCCAGCACTGGTCGCTATAGCTACAGACCTGGTGTCCTCAGCAGCTCCTCGCTGCAGGCAAGTAGTAGCCAGTAAACTCAGTAACACTGAATTTAAAAATGAAACCCAGAAAACAGGACTGAAGTAACATGAGTCAATGTAGTGAGACAACCCCTTTAAACAGAATCTGACAGGTATTTTGTCCCTGCCAAGTGGCCGTAGCCTTAAAGGGGTTTCCCAATCTGCTCGTCAGACACCTTTAAAATAGAAAAGCAAAAAAATATATATATATATCTGCTCTTTCCAGCACTGCTGATCCTCACACTGGTGACTTCATGAGCAGGGGTCACGTGACCCCGCAGCCAATCACAGACCTCCGCGGTCATGTGCTGAAGATCCAGTTGCCATCTGCAGCGGTGCTGGAGCAAGATGGTTTAAAGGGGTTTTCCAAGACTTTTTAAAAACTCTTTATAACATCAAACTGCGCTACAATAAAAAATGGCCCCATACTTATCTCTCCCGTCACCACCGTTCCAGCGTCTCCCCGATTCCTCATTAATGACTTTACATTCATGGATCACATGATGCTGCAGCCAATCACTGACCTCTGTGGTCACATGCTGTACATGCAGATTGGTTGCAGCATCATGTGATCTATGAACGTGACGTCATCAGTGAGGGATCGGGGGACACTGGAGCTCTGGTGGTGATGGGAGGGGTCATTCTCTATTTCAGCGCACTGGGAGGTGGAAGGGAGGTTTTTTTTTTTTTAAGAGTCTTGGAAAGATCCTTTGAGAGATGAGGTTTTGGTTGTTTCTCATCCTGAGAAGCATTTTGAACAGTAGCAAACCCCCTTAAAGGGGTTGTCTCACTTCAGGGATCGCTGCTTTTTATGTTAAAGATCTCACAAAAACAAGTCACTTTGCAATATGTGTCCATTAACAGTGTCCTACCTATTCCTAGATATCCCCTCTTGTATGGGCTGCATCAGCTACTCAGGTTGCTATAGCTACATACCTGTTCAATCTCTCATGATAGGCAGCCAGAACTGGTTGCTATAGCTACAGACCTGTTTGATCTCTCCTGATAGGCTGCCAGCACTGGTTGCCATAGCTACAGACCTGGCTTCTACTGCAGCCTAGTAGAAGCCAGCAAACACGCCCCTGAATTCAAACTGAAACCAAGAAAACAGGACTGAGGTAAAATGAATCAATGTAGTGAGACAACCCCTTTAAGTTCCAGAGAGGGGCAGAGGTCCTGAGTGAGAGCGGGGCAGCCTGCAGATCTGCTACTGAGGCCGTTATAACGCTGAATTTACAAACACCGACCAGCACCTTTAAAAAACTACAAGTCCCAGCATTCCCCACATGCCGCCAGCTGCCAGGGAATGCTGGGAGATGTAGTTTCATCACAGAGCGCTGAGCAATGACAGCTCTCCCGCTGTGGTGCAGCTCCAGCCCGGGCTCCCGGCACACGCACCTCACAGCGGACCCCGCTGCTGCTGCCGTCACCACGGAGCATGCTGAGGCCCTCCCCTGTCACGCCTGAGGCCTGGAAGACCCCGGCCACTGAGCGCTGACACCGGTCACACACACGCCATAATCCGCAATTACATGAACTCCAGCCCGGCGACCTCCAAAGCTGACAGCCCGCTCCGCTCACAGCTCACCTGCTTCGCCTCCGTGGGCTGCGAGGGCTTAGACGCGGGGCCGGGGGCGCGCCTCGGACTTCTCTCCACCACAACAACAACAACAACGGCCAGCTCCGCCGAACGCACTCTACTTCCGGGAACGTGCCGTCACCGCAGACGTCATCGTTACGTCGCAGCCCCGCCCCCTCTTGCGTTATCCATTCATTCCAATAGCCAGGAGTGACGTCATGGCGCGAGAAGGGAGGGTGGTCACGTGGGCGCGGCAGAACAGCAGCTTCTGGTAGAGCGCATGCTCCGTGGGTGTCCTGTGCGGCCGCCGAATCTATGACTTCATCCTGTTACTGTGCCTATAGGCCTCATATACTGACGCCGGAAGTGAGATGAAGCGGTCGCCCATAGCAACCAATCACATGACTTCTTTCACTGTACCGGAAAATGAAAGCTGAAATCTGATTGGTTGCTATGGGCAACACATACCCAGTGACAGGCAGCCATGGCTGCAGAGTATATTCATTGGTGACTTCCTCAAGCTGGGAGATTATTAATAAGATAAAAGGGAGATTTATCAAAATTTAGTGCAATGGAGAAGCGAACCAAGGCGACCCATTAGAAGTCGTTTATTCATTTTTCCAGAGACGCATTAAAAATTAAAGGGGGTTCCAAAAATTTTAATGTAAAATTGCTTGTAAATTTTTAAGAGATGCTGAAAAAATAAAAAGTACTTGCTATACCTGCTCGTTCCAGTACCGCAGCTGTCTCACTGATCCTGGCCGATGACATCACCATTCATTCTCAATGTGACTGCAGCCAATGCCAGGCAATGGGGTCACGTGCGGTGTATCCATCAAGAGACTGCTGCGGCCTGCCAGTAGGGTCATGTGAAGAATGAATGGTGACGTCATCGGCTGGGGCCAGCTCGGCGCAGGTGGATTTAGGCTATGTCTACACTGCACAGCTTTACGATCGTATTTTCGGAGCATTTAGGGTTTTAAAAGTGCCGAAAATACAATAGTTCGTGCAGACCCATAGACTAGAATAGAAAAGACGAGCTGCAGTCTCCACAGGTCGTCTTTTCTACGATTGTCTTCTGGCGCCGGCGTATTATACAACATGTATAATACGCTGGCGCTTTTAATTTTCTTGGTGTCCTCCTATAAAATACTTGTATGGGCGACGTAAAAAAACCGAGAAGCGACCGTGTTTTTTGCACAAAACATGACAAAAATCGCAGTCCTGCATGGGAAAAAACCAGCTGCTTTTGCCCGTTTTTTTGTCCCATGCAGTGTAGACCTAGCCTTAAAGTGTATGTTTTGTTTTTCTTCTATTTTTCAGCATTCCCCAACGACTAACAAACATTTTAAGGTTTTGGAACAGTAAAAAAAAATTATATTATATTGGGGCCCAAAGGGTATGTTCTGAAACACGTGGCGAAATATGCTTTCAACATTGCTCAATGTAAAATGATTGTGGTTGCTCAGATTTTTCGGTGCGTACCGTATGCGGCGTATAAGAGTTGTCATGCAGTACTTTGCAGAATATAGGCGCCGAGAAATAGCAATAATACTAAGTAGGAAACTGCCTCGGGCCATTGCGTGACGTTTGTGCTTTGAAATTACGTGCTAGCAAGCGTGTTATTTCAAAGCGCAAACCAAAGGCGTAATTACGTCGTGTGAACGAACCATAATGGTCCACAAAAATAAACTCGCTCCCCGCGAGCCATTCCTTTCAACATCTGGGTTCTCATCCCGACAAGCCTGGAGGGTAGGGGTGAGGGGTGGAGTGGGGGGAGAGGGGGGGGGCTCATTCAGTTGTAAATGGAGACCCCGAAAGCTGAAAGGAGCAGAGAGTCGGTAGAGACAGCAGTGGGGGACAGCTAGGTATGTTTTTCTTTTTTTGGACCACACTGGCTCCAATGGAATATAAATGTTTTTTTACTAGACAACCACTTTAAAACGGTGTCTTAAAGGAGTTGTCTCACTACACTGATTTATCCTGTTTTCTTGGCTTCACTTTGAATTCTGGGGCGTGTTTACTGGCTTCGACTAGGCTGCAGTAGAAGCCAGGTCTGTAGCTATAGCAACCAGTGCTGACAGTCTATGAGGATACATCAAACAGGTCTGTAGCTATAGTGACCTGAGGAGCTGCTACAGCCCATACAAGAGGGGATATCTAGGAATAGGTAGGACACTGTTAATGGACACGTATTACAAAGTGAAATGTTTTTGCAAGACCTTTAACATAAAAAGCAATCCTTGTAGTGAGACAACCCCTTTAAGTGGTTGCCATATGCAGCTGCCTTACTTAGGGTAAGTTCACATGGATGATTTTGACGCTGTTTCCTTGCCCAAAACTGCGTCAAAAAAGCCTCCAGTTAATTTTCATTGATTCCTATGTAAAACTGCATTGTAGTTTACACACAACAAGGTTTTTCTGTGCATGTCAATTCTTGAAACGTTTTAAACGCTGAAAATCCCCATCTGAATTCATTGAGAGATTCAAAACCTCGACACAGTTTTTGATGCGGTTTTTGGCTCATTTTTCGTCGCTGTTTTTGCCCTGGATATTAAAGGGGTTGTCTCGCTACAAGGAATGCTTTTTATGTTAAAGATTTTGCAAAAACAAGTCACTTTTGAAATATATGTCATTAACAGTGTCCTCCATTCCTAGATATTCTCCTTGAATGGGCTGCATCAGGGCCCCCCAGGTCCTTAGCTACAGACTATTTGATCCTCCCGAAGCGCAGTGCTGGTCGTATAGCCTACAGACCGGGGTCCCCAGCGCTCATCACCAGGCCATAAACCCCCCGAATTAAAAAATGAAATGAAAAAAACAAAACTGAGATAAGAAGAATCGATGAGTGGAAAAACCCCTTTAATCTGTATGGCCATGTTTAAAAGCCGGTTTTTTGGTCATTTTTTAACGGGTTCAGTATTTAAATCGCAAAAAAATTAAATGTAAAATGCTCCCCCTAGAATGAATAAAAATCCAAGCTGTAGTCTACAAAGCACAGATTTTCTATTGTCAGATTTCCATTCTGCCGGAATATAGAACATGATCTCTCTTCCGGTGGATTCTAGTACAGTTTTATGTACTGGGCCGGCCGAAAAACTGACCATGGTTTTTGGCACAAACCTCCGCATGGCGATATTAAAATACCATTGTATTTCCAACAGTATTTTAATATTGCCATGTTGACATAGCCTATGGGTGTTTCAGAAAGAAAACAGTGTTGGAAAAACCTTGCTAAAAACCTAATCAAAACTTTGTCTGAAACAGAGAGGCAAAACCTCGTCAGAAATCACAAGGAAAAAAACTGATCAAATCCTCATCAAATCCTTCTCTGAAAAGTGCCGCTTTCATGCAGTTTTCAGATGAGGTTTTGGCACCGATTTGGATGCTGAAAATTCTGTCCAAATCAGCCGTGTGAACATACCCTTATGCTAGGTACTGTGATAGCACTTATGGGTCTTATGTATGAAAACTGTCTAGCAGTAAGACTGTCTCTGTTGCCCATAGCAACCAATCAGAGTTCATAGCAACCAATCAGAGCTCAGCTTTCATTTGATGTAGTGTTCTGGGAAAATAAACGCTGTGCTCTGATTGGTTGCTATGGTCTCTGATTGGTTGCTATGGGCAACAAAGACAGTGTTACTGCCAGACAGTTTTCATACATAAGACCCACTGTGAATTTGAGTAAACTATGGTTTGGGGCCTCCTGCTAGGTTTACTGAGTGTCATGCTTGTTCTACTGAATCTGTTATCACACTTAATTCAAGGCTACTCGTCCATGAGGATGGGTAGCTGCTATCACACAGGAGTCAAACTGCGGCCCTCCAGCTGTTGGGAAACTACAACTCCCATCATGCATTTGTATTATCTATAACAGTGGGCATGATGGGAGTTGTAGTTTCCCAACAGCTGGAGGGCCGCAGTTTGACACCCCTGTGCTCTCACGTACAGTACACATGTCAGAACATCTCCATCGATGTTCCACGTAGTATATGTAGGTTAGAATGATTCCAACACTAATAATATTATATCTCAGGTTGTTTAGTAGTTTATGATTTGTTGAAAAACCTGCGCCTCCTTAATTCTGTTTCTTCTTTTTTACTGAAATTTAACCCCTTAACGACCGTGCACTGTCTTTTGACGGCGGCCGGTGCGGGTCGTTCGTCTGCAGTGACGTCTTTTGGCGTCGCTGCAGACATCGGCGTTTGCGGTGCCCGGCGCCGCAATTGCGCTGCGATCGGGGCTGTACTACACATCCCTGATCCCAGAGCATCTCCTGTGAGCATCAGAGGAAACCTCTGCAACCCGATGCTTTAACCCTTTGATTGTGGCGGTGCGTTACCGCAGTGCAATCAAAGGGGTTTCCCCGCTCTGTCGGGTGATCCGATCACCGCTCACCCGACAGAGCCCGGGGGAAAAGCTGCACAAATCGCTCTGGGGACCTAGAGTGGCCCAGAGCTGTCTGTGTATCCACCAGTGACTAGGACACACTGGGGTTAGTTCCTTAATCACTGCCTGTGTCCCGAAATGGGCACATATTAGAATGTATTAGCATATTCATATATGCTAATACATTACCAAGGGTAAAAAAAAAAAAAAAAAAAATTTATAACAGTTATCCCTTCTGGATAATAAAAAAATAAAATAAAAAAACATGAAAAGTGTAAAAAAAAAAGAATAAAAAAAAAAATAATAAAATAAAAATAAATATTTAATAAAAATAATTTTTGCAAAATTACACACCCCAAAAAAAACCCACACATATTTGGTATTTCCCCACGACCGTAAAAACCTGTAGAATTAATCTAATAAGTTATTAAGTGTGAAATGTGAATGGTGTAAAAAAAAATGTAAAAAAAAACCCAAACATTTAAAAAAAAAAAAACCTGTTTATTTATAAGGGGAATCTTTTCCCCCAAAAATACCTGCCGGGGAAAAAAACCCCCAAATAACCGTTTTTGGGAAAAAAATTAAAAAAGGGGGTTAACCTGTTAAACCACGGGGGAAAAAAAAAAAATTTTCTGGTCCTTTTAACCCCCCCTTTTACCTTGTTTTGGGGGAAAAACCCTTGATTTAACCATTAATCAAAAACCCAAAACCTTTTTGGGAGTTTGTTTCCTTTTTTAGGAAGTTTTTAATTACGGGAACCCTTTTTTTTTAAGGGGGGGAAACCCTTTTTACTGGGTTGGAATGTTTTTCTTGGGTTGAATAAAGGGACAATATTTTTTAAGAATTAGAAATTAAACCCCGGGAATGCTTTCCCGGGGTTTTTAACCCAATCAGGAAAAAAGGGGTTTACCACAAAGGCCCTTTTTCTGCCGGTTTTCCGGGCTTCGGGAATTTCGGGTTGTTTAAAAAGGAAAGGAGTGTATGATTTGTTTGAATGTATATCATTTTGCCCCCAGGCTTAAAAAACCCCCAATGCCTTTCCCCCAAAAGATGCCCCACTTACCCAAAATTAAAGGGTTTCGGTTTAGGGAAAATTTTCCATGAGTAGCTACAATTTTGCTGGGGGTTTTGCCTTCCATTAGGGGTCATGGGTTAAAAATCCCTGCGGGGAATCAAACTTGGAATTTTTTTTTTTATTTTCACATACCTGATTGAAGTTTTTTTTTTCCCTTTTATTTTTTTTTTGAAAGGGTTTGACTTTTTTCAAAGGGTACAGAGGCAGGAGTAAATCACGCACCTGATTTAACACTCGCTCAGCAGTTAGTGTGTTTTTTTTTCAAAAGCAGGGAAGAGAGTGAAGTAGCGGGCCTGGGGGGGAAGAGTTGTCTAAGTAGGGTTGGGGCCCCGGGGAAAGGAGGAGCTTCGTCACTGGTGGACCCGTTAGAGACAAAAAATTTTCCAAGGGATCACTAAGGGAGCAGCTAAAACAAAAATGGTACAGAATTTTTACTTTGTGGTAAAATCCATGTAAATTGCGTGACGGAGGCCAAACATGTGTCCTTTTAGCTCCCATTTTAAAAAAAAGTACGGAATGGGGCAGAAGCCAACACTATTCTATAAAATGACATTTAGTTAAAAAAAAACAAAAAAAACATTTGTATATGTATTTTACAGCGAGCCCCTTTATGAAAAAAGGGTGCCACTATCTGCCCATCTTTTTAAATTATACAGGTTGGGGTGTGTAAGTTAAAGGGAAGCCCAAAAACGGGTGATGGGCCCCCACCAAAAAGGGGGGATATTTGAATCTCAACTTTTATTGCATGCCAAAAGATGTTGATAGATGGGGGTTTCCCGGGCCCTGGACCTTGAAAATTTAAGGGGGCCCTTTATTTGCCCATCCCTTTGTGCCTCCTCAGAACAAGAACAAAAAGAGGGGGGCGCACTGTGAAAGACTGAAGACAAAAAGCCATGATGCAGAACTAAATGGTTTGTAGAATGGGTTTTTAATCCTTTCTAAACTAAAAAATCTGCCAGGGCAAATTCCAAGTTTTTTCGTTCGGATGCAAAAAAGGGAATTATAAAACCAATTCTACATGTAAATTCTGCAAAAATTATACAACCAAATTGTTTTTTAAAATTACACTAAAATTCCCAAACCAAGTTTAAAGTGGACCCCCTTGGTATTCCCCCCCAAAAGCTTTGAGGGCATATCGATGGGATTCGGGGCCCTCCACCCGTCTTTTTTAACCTTTTTTCGGGGCCCCCTTAAAGAAAAATTTCATATAAAAGCCCCCACCCATTACTAGTTCTTATTTTAACATATTAGTCCCCCCCCTTTTTAAAATTTGGGGCCCCCGAAAAGGGAGAAACGGGCCCTTTTGGGGCCCCCCTGTTTGGGTTAGGCCTTCAATGTTGGTCGCGAGGTGGGAAACGCACCAATCAAAAGAACAGCCCCCGGTAAGCCCTCTGTTGAAAACAAAATTGGGGTACTCAGTGGGGTGGGAAATCTAAACTAAAAATTTTTTGGGGAAAAATTAAAGGGACCCCCTCTTAGGCCTTTCCAGGGGCTTATTTCCCCGCGGTTTTGGCCCCGAAATGCGTGTTTTGGGCTTTCAGTAGGGCCCAAAATCCGTCGCAGAAATTACGGTAATCCCTGCTCTCATAGAGAACAGGGGGAATTCCGTCGCTCCCCCCCCGTTCGGCAACCGCCGGCGGGGAAAAATTAAAAATAATAATAATTTTTTATTTATATAGCGCCAAAAAATTTCCCCAGCACTTTACAATGTAGAGGGTATAATTACAAGGGCAAAAGGGCAGGGCATTACACAGTGAAAACTATTACAGGAAAGAACCCAAGGTGTGAGGGGCCCCGCTCGCAAGAGGGTTACAATTAAGAGGGTGCCCCGGGGGAAAAAAAGGGGAGAAGTTTCCCAAATTTTTCAAGGGGCCCAGCCAGGGTTTATTTTAAAATTTTGGGGGGGGGTTTACATAAAAATTTGGGAACCCGCCACCATGACTGTAAATCCCCCCCTTTTACAAATTTAAATGCCCGTGGGGTGCCCTAGTGTAGGGGGTGACAAATGTGTGTGATTGAAAGGTGGGGGTTTCTAAAATTTGGGTTTTTGGGAGGGCCGGGCCCGGGGGGATGTGTTTTCCCGGACACTCTTAAAACTGCAAAGGAGGGTTGTTTCCTGATGGTTTCCTTTGGATGTTTTCCCAAGGGAAAGGGGGCAGCACGTGGGAAAATCTTGAAAACGGGCATGGGGGGTTTTGGAATTTATTGTAAATCTGTAGTTTTTATGTCCGTACTGAGCGAGGAAAAGCGGCAGGGTGGTAGAAAAGAGATTTGGGGGGGATGTTGGGGGTCAGCCCTGTGGAGGGGCTTTATGGGTGGAGTGTTAGTTTATCAAAACCCTTTCTGGAAAAGGGGAACCATGCAGTGACTGACCCCAAAAGGAGGGGGAAACAGTATAGCGGCTGGAGAGAAAAACAAACCTGGCTGGGTGCATTCGGGAAAAGATTTGGGGAGGGGAAGGGTTTTCAAAAGAGGGGGAAAAGATAAAACAAAGGGGTTTCAGTAGTCAAGAAGAGAATGAATAAGAGAAAAAAGAGAGTTTTATTTTTTCCACAGTGAGAAAAGGGCGGTTCTGGGGGATTTTCTTGAGGTGCAAGTGACGGAGCGGCAAGGGATTGGGGTATATGGGGTGGGAAAGGGCAATCGGTCTTAAAAACCCCAAGAAACGGGCCTGCTGCCTAGGATTTGGTGAAGCCCACAATAAGAGAAAAAGCAGATGGGGGTTGGTTAGTAGATGGGGAAAAAACAAAAAGTTCGGTTTTTTGGGGAGGGTTTTGTTTTGGGGTAAAGGGGAGGACAGGATGTCAGAGACAGCCCCCCAGACATTTACTAGTGTTTTGTAGCAAAGGGGAGGGGTGAGGTCTCCCGGGGAAAAGGGTAAAAATTGGGTGTCCTTTAGCGTAGAATGGTACTGAAACCAAATTTAAATGATGGGTTTGGGGCCCAAAGGGGGGGTATAGATTGAGAAAAGGATGGACCAAGAAACCCCCCCCCCTGAGGGGGCCCCAACGGGGAAGAGGGGGAGGGGGGGTAAAAGAACCTGCAAAAGAGCACTGAAAAAGCGGTCCCGAAGGGGAGGGAAGGGGAACCAAAACGAGAGCGGGGTCCGGAAAACCCAAAGGTCTGAGCTGCTGAGGAGGGAAAATTGGGGATCCCCAAAGTGTCCAAAGCTGCAGAGGGGATCCAGAAAACCAAAAAACAAATATTTCCCTTTTAGATTTTGGCCCCGGGGGGTTTTTGGGAGGTTGGAGACTTTAACTAGGCAGTTTTTTTGGGGGAAATGTAAAGAGCGGGAAAAATGATTGTAAAGGATCCAGAAGAGATTTTGCAGAGAGAAAGGGATTTTTGGGGAAAGTAAAACCAGGGGTTTTCCCGGAGTTTGAGTTAAAGGGAAAGGGTTTGAGACTGGGCGGTAGTTGGCAGCACAGGGGTTTGGGGGCCGGAGAGTTTTTTTTTGTAGGGGAGTTTTTAGTAGCCCGTTTAAAGGAGGATGGGAAGATTTCCCCGGGAGAGAAGGGGGTTTAAAAATTGCAGTAAGGGAGAGAGGAAAAAGTTGGGGAAATAGATGGAGAAGGGGGGGGAAGGGGTCGCTTAGGAGGTGGGGGGGGGTTTTTTTTGGGGGGAGCGACAGGGGAAACCCCCGGGTCTTCTTCTTCTGGCGTTGGGTCAAAGCTGAGAAAACATAGAGGATGTCGGGGGGACGGATGGGTTCGCCCGGGGGTTTTTGATGAGATTTTTAAGTAAAAAATTAAAAAATAATATTCTTTAAAAATAATAATAATAATAATAATAATAAAGTCACTTCACATTATCCAGGCGCCCAAAAGGGGCCGGGTAATGGAAGTTTTAGGGGGCCGGGGGCCCCGCCCCCGCCCCTAAATTTAAGCCGGAATTGCGAGCACCCAAACCGGCCGCAATTCCAGCTTGGGAAAAAGCCGTGTGGGAAAAAGGGGGGCCCTTTGGGTAGTTCAATACGATTTATGCGGGGTGTACAGTAGCAACCGCAATACTTGTGTGTTTTTAAGGAGCCCCCGGGTAATACGAGCGTACCCTTTCCGGGCAGGGGGGGGGGGGGGGCAACCCGCCGACCCCATTAACCCAAAATTTGTTACTCGGGCGCGTATTTGCCCCAAAAATTTTACATGTCCCCTTATCTCCCCGGGGGGCGTTTTCAAATACGATCGTATTTGCATGAAAGGGGGGGAGGAAGGGGGTAATTCCATAAATTCTCCTTTAGAGCTACGGGTTAAACCCAATTTTTGGGGGGCCTTTTTGCCCGCGTATTAAGCGGTTTAAATTTCCCCAAATTTTGCCGTGTGAACATACCCCAAATTTTCGAGAAGGGACCCGGGGGACCTTGTCACGCATTGCAGGCATATTCCCGATATGTCTTCAATGTATTTGGTGGAAACACCCTATTAACACTATTTATCCACCCAAAAAAAGTGTTAGGTTCTTCCTTTTGGAGATCCTCTAGTTGCTGAGTGAAACCCAATTGTTATGGCTCCAGACCCCGGACGCCTGGGCCTGCTACCACCTCTATCAGATATAGATACAATAAGTAAGTATCCCCAAAAGACAGGGTGTGTGCTTGCTCAAAGAAGAACCCATTTATTATTGCAGCAGTGAGCTTATATAGACTTGATTATATGTCGTGAGTGACATGCGCAGTCAGCCGGAGCACATAGTGAAACTTTTACAGCTTACATTGCAAGGTTAGAGATAACATACACAGCTAAGTTCTGTTACAATTTCAAGGTCCTGCAGCGTAGGCGAGAGTCCATGAATTGTATCTTGTGTCGGACAGGAAAAGAATTTCTTGCTTTAACCCTTAACTTGACAAAAGTAATCGATTTTTTACTCCTGTACACTACAAAATCAGTGTCAAAACCTCGTCTGAAAGCAGTTTCACACAAGGGTATGTTCACATGGCTGATTTGGCTGCTGATTCTTTGGTGGAGTCAGTGCTGAATCTGCCTCTGAAATTAGGGTCCGATCCAACTGCATTACGATTTACATTATTCCCTTCGGAAAATCAACGTCATGGTTCACACAGGGCTGATTTTTCTCAGCGCTGAATTGTTTTCAGCACCAGCAATGAATCGACCTGTCACTTCTTTGAGGCGTTTTCTGCGCCGCCCAATATAGAGAATAGGAGGCAGAAAATCTGTCTCTGGAAAATCAGCGTTGTCTCTTCATCTCAAGTCACGGTTTTTTCAACGAGGAGACGCAGCTGATTCAGTGCTGACATTTTCAGAGCCGAATTCCATTGTGTGAATATACCCTACGAGAAAGTACAGTACAAAGAATCGCATGACACCAGTTCATCCACAGCCCAGACAGCAATCTCACAGGTTCAGGGTCAGACATCTCTCTCTACAGATTCTCTCTGTCACTATTTCGGGCCAGCACCTCCCTTGGTTTGCTATTTACTGCTGCGCCAGTAGCTGCTAAACACACAGGCTAGGACGCCCAGGCTCCTACACCACACACCACCATCTTGCGGTGGGAAGACGAAGACCATCTGTTTTATGGGAAGTGTTCTGCAAACAGTTAACACAGCTAAACATTCACCACTCAACTAAAGGGCTCCCTTTCCTTATCCCTACTGACTACCTAAAAGTTGGCATTTTCTGGCGCCATCTTGCCAAACCAGACAGAGGCCACAGCATTTAGCTAGGTTCACATCTGCATTATTTCTGTTTCATCATAGGCAATGCCAGATCCATTATATGACGGACACCGACATAGGAGGAGCCCATTAACTCAATCATTGATGTCAGCCCTTTGGCAAGGTTCACACGGCTTATTGCCGACGTAATTGCGGGGACGGATTTCGCCCCACAATTACGCCAGCAGCCGCGCACGGGGGGTGGGGCGGGTGGGCGGCAGCTCGCCGGCCCCATAGACACTCATTATTCACGGCGCGTACACGCCGTAAATAATGTGCATGTCACTTTCTCCCCCGCGGCGGATTCGCCAAGCGGGGAGAAGAGACGGAATCCATAGTTCTCTATGAGAACTGTGGATTACCGTAATGACTGGGACGGATTCCAGCCGTACTGCAGCGCAAATCAGGCCCGCAGTACGGCTGCAATCCGTCCCAAAATAAGCCGTGTGAACAAGGCCTTTAACTGCATGCTGCACTATTTTCCAGCCTTTTTTATGGCATCTGTGGAGGAGGCTGGTAACAGAATGTCTAATGCAGGTGATAACCTGCCCCAACACAGAATACATAAGTGCTAATGTCATACTTCTCACCAGGGATACTCCGCCACCATCTCCGCTGTGTGAGGGGATTATTTATATTAACTTTTCTTTTTTTTAATTTTCTGTAGTCATACGCTTTATTTTTATGGGAAAAGTTTCCTTCTTTCTTGTAGAATTAAATAACCATAATAATATATTGCAAAGCCCCCCAAAAATGTTTGTGGGGTGGATTTAAGAAAAAACAGAATTTCTATTTTAATTAAAGGATTTTATGTAGTTAAAACATTGTTATTTTGTAGTGATGTCATGGTTGCGTGCCGCAGCCCTGCTGTGGACCATGGTATGTGTCCGTTGCCTCTCTGCTTGCGGGTCCCGCTGTGATCCAAGGTGCCCAAGGTGGTGGGAGTATACTCACCTGTCCTGGCTCCTGTTACTGTTGCTGTCATGGTCTGCAGCTCCTGTGTCAGACCACAGGCATGGCAGTGTCTCTGAGGTTATCTGTGTCCCTGCCGCTCGTTACAACTCACCCATCCTCGCTCCTGCTTCCGTGCATCCTGTGCTGTCGCCACAGACGCCGCACCTTAGGGCGCGCAGCACTGTTTGAATATTTAAAGGGGCAGTTCCCTAATTGGCTAGCCCATGACCTGTTCTTCCTAGCATAAAAGGAACTTCCTGACCTTGCTCCTGTGTCAGTTTGTTGTTCGTACTTAAAGCTTGACCCCCGATTGCTGTACTGCTGCTGTTAGCCTGCATTTCCTGTACGTTATCTATATGGTTACTGCTGTTCCTTCTGTTGTACCAGATCTTTGTTACTGATGTTCTCCTGACACATTACCAGTCCATTTACTGACTGGGACTGACTGTCACATTTTTAAGGCTTATACCCAGGCCCGGACTGACGCATAGGGCGAAAACGGGCATTTGCCCGGGCGGGCGCTGGGGTCCGGGCCGCCAAGGCCGGCTCTGGATCGCACCCGCCGAGGTGGACGGTGTCCACCCCCTCACCGACAGGCCCCGTAGTGCCGATGCCGGTCTGTGGGTGATACAGGGGCCGCCAATGGTCGCATCAGCGACCCAGGACCCCTGTGGCAGGGGCCGGACATAGCCCCCCTCACCACATGGGCTGCACGGCCGGGGTCACCGACCCAAGCCATGCAGCCATCACGGCCCCGCTGCCAGCCGTGGTGTGATGCAGCGACCGAGGCTGAATTCTGGGATCTTACTGATCCCAGTCTGTTCAGCGGGGTCCAGGAGGCCGCGGGGCAGGCGCGCGATGTATTGAACATCATCGACGGGCCTTGCTACGCGGCCCAGCTCTCTGCAGTGAGCGTCACCGGCTCCGATGTGAAAGAGTGAGTAGGAGGGGACAGCGGAGTGTGAGTATTTACGGTTTTTATTTTTTTTTTTAAATACTTACTGTCCTGGCTATCTATGCCCTGCCTGGCTTGCCTTTAATAGCCCTGCCGCTGGCTGCATACTGCCCCTGCCCTGGCTATTATACTGCCCCTGCCCTGCCCTGGGCTTATTCTTGCCCTGGGCACTGGTTGCCTATAATAGCCCTGCCCTGGCTATATACTGCCACTGCCCTGGCTGCCTATAATAGCCCTGCCCTGGCTATATAGTTGCCTGCCCTCGGCTGCCTATAATAGCTGGCCTGGCTATATACTGCCCTCGCCCTGACTGCCTATAATAGCCCTGCCCTGGCTATATACTGCTCCTGCCCTGGATAGATACTGCCCCTGCCATGGCTGCCTATAAGTAGCCTGCCCTGGCTATTATATGCCCATGCCCTGGCTATATATATATGCCCCTGACCTGGCTGTGCCTATAATAGCCCTGCCTATATACTGCCCCTGCCCTGGCCTTTTTATGATACCCTGCCCTGGCTATATGATGCCCTGCCCTGGCTTACTGATACCCTGCACTGGCTTTTGATGCCCTGGCCCTTCGGTACTGATACCATGCCCTGGCTATATGATGCCCTGCCCTGGCTCACTGATACCTGCCCTGGCTACTGATACCCTGCCCCTGGCTATATGATGACCACTGCCTCTGGCTACTGGATACCCTGCTGGCTACTGATCACCTGGCCCTTGGTACCAATAACACTGCCCTGGCTATATGATGCCCTGCCCTGGCTACCTATACCCTGCCTGGATATATGATGCCCTGCCCTGGCTACCCTATACACTGCCTGGCTATATGATGCCCTTGCCCTGTCTACTGCTACCCTGCCTCGTACTGTACCTGGCTGGCTACATATACACTGTCTGGTATATGATGCCCTGGCCCTGGCTACTGATGCCCTGCCATGGCACTGATACCCTGCTGGCTACCTACACCAGCCTTGGATATTTGATGCCCTGCCCTGGCGAACCTATACCCTGCCTTGGCTATATGATGCCCTGCCCTGGCGACCTATACCCCCTGGGGGGGGCCCCTTGGGCCCTATTGATGCCCTGCCATGGGCTACCTATGCCCTGCCCTGGCTATATGATGGCCTATTGCCCTGGAGACTATACTCCTGCCCTGGCTATATGATGCCCTGCCTGGCTACCTATACCCGGCCCCTGGCTATATGATGCCCTTTGCCATGGCTGCCTTTACTCCTGCCCTGGCTGCCTTATAATAGCATGCCTACTATACACTGCCTTGGTGCCTCATAATAGCCCTGCCTACCTATACACTGCCCTGGTGCCTATACACTGTCCTGCCTGCCTATACACTGTCCCTGTCTGCATAATTGGCCTGTTGCTGTATACTGTCCCTGTCTTGCCTGTATCTACTGTCCCTGCCTGCCTGCATACTGTCCCTGCCTGCCTGCATAATGTACCCTGCATGCCTACATATTGTCCCTGCTGCCTGCATAATGTCCCTGCCTGCCTACATCCTAGCCCTGCAATGCTGCCTACCCTACATACTGGCCCTCGCCTGCCTAATGGGGGTTTACCTATTTACATGCCACTTTATCTGACAATTTTTTAATTTTTATTTTTGGTGTCTACCATACACTGTTTGGGGAAATTGATAGGAATGTGATGGATAGTGAGAGGAGTCTAGATGTCTTTGTGGTAAATTGCTACAAGGGGATACGTGTAGTGACTGCGAGAAGAAGACATTGCATGCTGTACCGGTCAGACGAAAGAAATGGAAGGAAAACTCTTCAGGGAAGACATCATGGAGTTTGGGCCAGAAGAAAGAAAAGGAGAAGAGAACAACTCCATCAGCGCTGAGTCTCCTGTGAGTCTCTGCTTTTCCTTCTGTGTTGAGTCAATGCTGTATTCATGTGCGTGGGTGAACCTGACTACTGGGGATGTGGACTTGGTATGGGGTTGAAGGTTATGTTGGTTACTTTGTTATAGTGTCAGTGGTGGGCTTGTCCCTGATTGTAAGGCGCCCACCTGGACTGATGAGGTGGTTTCTCTGCACCTCTGATTCTCTCTTGCTTGGTTAGCGGGGGCTCACAAGAGCGGTTTTGTTGCATTTTTTGATGACGTTTTTTGTGCAGAAATGTACAGCATTAAATGCTCGCCTTTGCACAAAAACTCACCAAAAACACATAATGCACCAAAAATGCTCCATTGTGTAAAGGCACGCTTTATAGTGTAGTTTATTCTAGGACGTAGCGAAGGTGCCAGAGAACAAGGGACCATTTTTAAGGCGGATATTGTATGCATGTGGGGCTCTGGGGCTTAGTGCCAGGGCTGATTTTTATTCCCAGTCCGGCCCTGGCTATACCCATCTGTGACCTGTCACCGCTACCTGTATTCGGCGTCCCTGTCCTGCACTTCGGCTGTCACCTTGCCCACGGTGATCCAGCACATAACCGGCGATCGATGTGTCAGTCCTTACTGACACCTGTCAGATCGTTACAGGGTCAATATGATTCCCGCAATATCCTATTTATATCATTTTTTTTATTCACTTTGTTACTACCAAAAAAAAAAAAAGAAAAAACCTTGGCATCATGATTTTCTGAGACCAGTCACTGTTATTTTTCCATCTGCGCAGCTTCATGTGGGATACAGGTAGCTTTTTTTTAATTGATTAAAATTTTTATGAAGAAGTGACTAAGAAAACTGCTGAATAAATAATGTTATATTTTAATAGATTGGCCGCAGCTGTAAAGTTTGTTTTCCTGACATCAGCGTTCAGAGCATTCACTTCCGGACGGTGATGTTTATGCCAATAGCAGCCAAACAGAAGATTGTGGAGACTTGACCGGCAACGTCACAACTGGAACCATGGTGAGGGGCAAGGTATTTTTTTTTTTATTGTATTGGAGCAGCAATGTCTTATTTTTTTACAATACAAGACTGAGACGATCCCTTTAATGTTGTGGCTGATTACATATACACCAATATTTTAAGGTAAAGGGCTTTTCTCACTACAAAGATCAGTTTAAAATATGGGGACTGTAAATGTAAGTAACTATTATCCAAATGATATGATTTAGCAGAATTTGTTTAGTTTGTGATTGCATAGTGGATCTGCGAGTACCCTGGTCGGGTTCCGGTCCCTTCTGTGTCCTTGGTTGCCGGATCTGCAGCATCATGTTTGTCCCTGCCCTGGTCAGATTTCCGGGAGCGCGTTTTCTGGCGCATACACAGTTTGTCTGTGTTTGGTTTCTTCTCTTAGCAATTCCTCCTGTAGTAGAAGTACACAGAAACTGATTATGTCAATTTTATTTCATATGTAAAAATATAACACATCAAACCTCTATCCAAACAAATCTCTTTCAATACATTTCTATTCATGTCAATATCTACACAATAAATATCATTACACAAATGTATATGTACAGTTACATATTTCTATAACAAATACATAGATATATATATATATAAAAAATAATCTACACCATACATTTCTATGAGTAAGAGCTTTGCTACACAAACCTACATCATACATTTGTGTGTGTGTGTATATATATATATCCTGTTTCCCCGAAAATAAGACAGTGTCTATAATTTTTGCTCCTAGAAATGCGCTATGTCTTATTTTCAGGGGATGTCTTATTTTTCCATGAATAAATTCTAGCATGCTTTACTAGTGTGTGTGTGTTATCATATTTTTATAATATATATATATTATATAATTATATACTATATATTATCTTAAAGATTTAGAGTCACAAAAACCATCAGGATATATGTAGGGCATTTTAATGGCCAGCTGCAAGTGACTTATCGAAAGGATGGCAAATGTGACATTTGCTGGACTGTTAGAACTAGAGTTCCAAGCAGGCCCATCTGCCATCCTGTGAGATGTGTGTGTCTGTGTGTATGGTGTGTCTGTGTGTGTGTCTGTGTATGATGTGTGTGTGTTTGTCTGTATCATGTCTGTTTCTCCCCATCATCACTCACTTACCTAGTACACTTTATGCCTCCTGTCCTGGGAAGTTCGGGACCTGTGGTGACATCAACTGTCACATGACCTCCCTGCAAGGTCCTTCCACCTCTAATGTTTTTCCGCAATATCTTATTTTTCGGGGGGGGGGGGTGGGGCGGGGGGGGGGGGTATGCCTTATACTAGGGATTCAACAAAATCTCTGCTATGTCTTACTTTCGGGTGGTGTCTTATTTTTCGGCGGAACACGGTATAATATATATTTATATATTATATATATATATTATATATATATATATATTATATATAATATTGATATATTATATATGTATATATATATTACTATATTTATATATTATATATATATACACAACAACACCACTCTACAAATATATTTGGGTCATGATAGTACACTATTTCAATTCACTACCTATATAATATAATAATGAATGGGTCTGGATACATATAGATTGCTATTGTAGTGCTGCTGTCAGTAGCTGTGGACAAAGGCAGGGTGGCGGGACTCCTGGAACTTGTGCAGGTTGTGGTAACTATTCAGGTCTTCTGCTTGCTGATATACATAAGTGACACTAAGCTGCAACACTCCAGTCAATTGTGGATTTATATATTAGAAGAAAACTCGGGAACAGTAAGGCTGGACTAATTAGCATAGACATTAAAACCGTTGAAAAGGCAGACCATACTTTTTGTCTGTGGCATGAACCGCCATTTTTTTTTGTCACATTTTATGCAAGAACCACGGTCGGTTTTAGCTTTTTTTCCGTCGGACCATACAATTGATTGTATGGGAAACCGACAGAAAGACGCCAGGCGCCTGTGGTTTTTAGAAGTAACTAAGACAGCGGGTCTTAATCTCACGTAAAACTTACATAACTTTTATTGAAGCATGTAAAAAAAACACGCATCTCCACAGCAAACAGAGTCCCAAAGATTAAAGCTGCGGTTTCGGGATTGCAAAGCCTTAGTCATAGCATAAAAGCCTATAGCAAATATACACCTTATATATACTAAAATAAAATGACAAGTACTCACACCTGAACTTCCAGGCTACGATCTCACCCGCTAACTGTGTGAACTTCGAATCCCTGTACACCAGTGTTCCCTATCAAATTGCTTTGAGGGCGTTGGATTTTCAATTACATCCAATTTGGTCATTTTATCTCGAGGAGATCTCCACCATTTTATTATATCGGGTGGGGATTCCTCATGACCCACAACTATTTTCAATTTGGACAGTACCATCTACATACAAATACTAGTGGGGTGTCTGAATGGGTGCCAGCATTCCGCCATCCGTAGCCAATTTGGTCATGTCATGGTGGGAGTATGTGTACCTAATCTCAGCCCCTATGAACCCCTTTGGCCATGCTCAATTTGCTGGTATGGCGGATAACCATCGATGGACCTCCTGTTTGTTTTGGGGGGGAGCGATGTATCTGCCATAAACAGCTTTTTTGTCATATTTAAATGGCAATCCATTCAATTTAAAATTTACTTATAATGTGGGCGAACAAACCATTCAACTTATAGATCTCACGCTGAAGGGAAACATAGGCCAAACTATAATTTTTAATTCTTACCGCAAAAAGACCGCTGGTAATACCATCTTACATTTTAGGAGTTCACACCCCAAACACACTCGTCGTTCTATTCCAGTTGGGGAAATGACGAGAGCCAAGAGAAATTGTAGTTTACCTTCGGACTACGAAACAGAAAGAAAACAAAAAATCTGTAAAAGGCTAGGAATAAGGGTACCTAGAAGGGTTATGACAACGTGCCACAAGTTCTGTGGTATAAAAAAGACAGGGATTCCTTTGAATCGGCCGAGCCAGGCTGAGTCACTTCATTGGGGATCATAAATCGTAATCAATGTACGTGGTGTGGGACAAAAGTTGCCAATCTCGCAAATACACAAAAAATCTACATGGAAACATCTTCCTATATCAAGGGATGGATCCTGAATCCTGGAGACAATTTTGATCAGATGGATGGTAAAGTGTTTCCAGAAGGCGTCAAACTTAGGATATCGCAATTATTTCTCCAAACATGGTATTGTCCACAAAAAATTCCTCTAAATCTTGGTTGCGGTTCAATGGATTTTTCAGGTGTGGCTCAAGCCCTTGCAGCTATGTTAACACAGGCTCATCGTTCTCTGATAGTCAGAAAACGGCAGTCCACAAAATTCGACAATATATAAACTACAACTCGCACCATGTTATATATTTAGCCACTTGTAGCAATACCACGAGGTTAAAAACGCGCTTTCTGGAACACCTAAATGATATAACTAACCACTCTGTTCGCAATCGTTCTAGTTTATCCATTCATTTTAGGGAAGCCCATGGCTCAAATACAAGCAGTTTAACCCCTTAAGGACCCAGCCTGTTTTGACCTTCCTGACACAGCCCTATAATAAAATATTATTTGAAATATGGCTTATGTCACTTTATGTGAGAATAACTTTTTGACACTTTTACTCTATTCATGTGATTCAGAGATGTTTCTCGTGACACATTGTGCTTTATGTTAGTAAGAAATTTTTAATCCTACAATCCTTGTATGTTGTGAAAAAAAATATCAAAATTTCTTGAAAATTTAGAAATAATTTGCGATTTTTGAAAGTTGCAAAATTTCTGCGTGCAAGACAAGATAATTATTCAACCAAAATATGTTTTTAATTGCCATCTACCATAATCCCTATATGGTTGGCATCATATTTTTAAATGTTCTTTTATTTTTTTTACGCATTAGGGGCTTAGAAATTTAAGTAGTAATTTTCTCACAGTTCATGAAAATTTGCAATATACATTTTTTTAAGGGACCACTCCAGTTCTTGATGTGGCTTTGAGGGGCCTGCATGTTAGATAACCCCATAAGTGACACATTCACTGAGCAAAAACTAGACCCTTAACGTATTTACAAACTCTATTTAGAAAGTTTGATACCCCTTTAGATATTTTCCACAGAAATTAAAGCAAAGTGGAGGTGAAATTTCAAAATTTCACTTTTTTTGCAGATTTTTCAATAATTTATCCATTATTCACGGAATAAGTAAAAAGTGACTACGGTAAATGCAATTAATATCAATTCCCCCAGGTCTGCCGTTTTTAGAGATAATCCATATGTGGCCCTAGTGCATTATTTGGCTCATCCATAAGCCCCAGAATAAGGAGGAGTTGACCTAACTGGACTCTGGGGTTCATTTTCAATACGATTTTATTTAGGCGCCATTTCAGGTTTGGGGACACCTCTAAGGTGTAAAACTTGATAAACACCCTAAATAGACCGATATTGGAAACTACACCCCTTAAGGAATATATCCGGGGTGCATTGAGTATATAGACCCACCCGTAATTCACAATTTTTTTTTAGATGAAGGCTGTGGAAAATTTAAAAAACATTTTTTTCCAATTAATTTGCAAATTTTATCTTAAATTTGTTTCATATTTACAAGGAATCCTGGAAAAAAAAACCCTAAAACTTTGTAAGCAATTTCTTCCATGTTGGCCAATACCCTACATGGGGGTAAAATGCTGTTTGGGCGCTATAGCAGGGCGTATAAGGGAGGGGAGCGCTATTTGGTCTTTTTTTGGAACGCAGATTTTGGTGGGGCCATGGTCGGCATTTGCAAAGACCTCAAAGTAGCAGAAACAGGGCGAAACCCTTCCTGAAGTCGCCCCATTTTAGATTCAACAACCTCAGGGATCTCATCTAGGGGGTACTGTGATTTGGAGTGCACAGGTGGTTCCATAGTTATTTTTTAGCATTGGAATTGAAAATGGGGGGGGAAAAGGCAGTTCGGTCATTGTTTTTTGAGTTTCAATTTTACAGAAATTCGCAGTGCAGTGTAAATGATGTGGATAAACTTTCACTATGGGGGTTTCAGGTACAATTACAATGATATTATATTTTATATAGTTTTTCTGTTTTATTACTTTTATACACAGTAGAATAGTCTATAAAAATTGCGTTTTTATGGTGTACTATTCTGACAGCAATAACTTTTTATTTTGCTGTGTGCAGAGCTTATTGTGTATGGGGCTTGTTTTTTGCGGGATGAGTTGAAGTTTTTATTGGTACCGTTATGGGGTGGCATATGATGCTATGTTCATTTTTTTTAAGGTTTTTGTGAGATGTTGTGAAAAAATACTGCAATCATTGGTAGTGTTATTTATTTTTATTTTTTTATAGCGGTCACTGTTACGGATATATATGACATGGTACTTTACTAGCAGGTCAATACGATTAACACCGATTCCAATTTGTATATTTTTTTTATGGTTTTGCGCTTTTATTACAATAAACACACTTTTATTCAACAGGAAAATAGTTTGTGCATAAGCCCAAGTCCGAGAGATAACTTTTACTTTTTTCTGTGGTGCTGGAGTGTGTAGGGGGACTTGTTTTTTTCGCGGATTGATTAAGTTTTTATTAGTATCATTTTTGAGGGGGACAAGGCTTTTGATCGCTTTTAATCCATTTTTTGGAGGCCAGGGTGAAGAAAATACTGCAATCCTAAGTAGTGTGTTTTTTTATTTTTATTTTAACAGGGTCTCACCACATGCAGTCATCCGTGATAAGTTAGCTTTATCTTTGGGTCGCTACGATTATGGCGATACCTATTTATATAGTTTTTTTTAAGCTGAGCACTTTAAAAAAAAGACAAAGTGTTTTTAGTGTGTAAACAATATTTATGCATCGCTATCTCTGAGAGCTTACATTTTCTATTATTATGTATAGAGAGCTGTATGAGGACTTTTTTTTTGCGGATGAACTGACGTTTTAATTGGTACAAAACATTGGCGATTTATGGAGTTTTGATTCGCTTTTTATTCCTTTTATGTGCTGCGGGATGAACAATAATCTTAATTTCTGTGTATTGTTTTTTTGGTTTTTTTTTTACGCGTTCACCATAGGTTAATTAACCATGACAGATTTATAGGGAGGTCGTTACGCATGCGGCTCGATACCATATTATGGGTTACTTTATTTATTTTTGATCATTATTGGGGCGAATTGGGCGGTTTGTAAAGGGAAAAGGAGGCGGTGTACGTATTTTTATTTTATTTTTTGTGTTTTATTGTTTTTCACTTTATTTACTTTTTTTTCACTTTTTAATCAAATTTTTATTTTACTTTCCCCATAGGGGATTTGAATGAGAGATCTTTAGATATCTCACTGCAATAGGTATCAGTGCATAGCTAGTTGCTATGACTGGTTCCTTTTGGTAACTGTCAGTCACGATGACGGGTAATGCCCACAGGGCACGGACGGGCGTCGTGACGTCATAGTACAACCCGGAAGGCATTCTCTGCCCCTGCCGTGCTGTCTGTATGTGGGCTGGATGCTGCACGGCATATCCGATCGTGCGATGCTGCCGCCGACAGAGACGCTGAGGCGCGATCTCCTCCTGCGTCTCTCTTGTTAGTGCGACCCCGATCGTCACGATAATTAAGGGGTTAGCGCCCCGCCCCTCCACCCCCCCACCCGGAAGTCGATCGGGGTCGGGGCCGACGCTGCGGGATGTCTGCTGCTAATATAAAGATGACACCAGCGCGATCACGCGAACTTCTGCCTTAGAGTTCGCGCGATCCTCAGGACGTATCCATATGTCCAGGTGCGTGAACCCCCAATGGATACGGCCAAGGTCGTGAAGGGGTTAAAAATCATGGGCATAGAAAGAATAATCAAACCCCTACGTGGAGGGATTTAAACAACTTTTACACGAATAGGGTGGCTTTTGGATACTCAATCTATAATTCCTTTCAGTATCCAATGGACTCAATTTTAAACCGTAGCTTAATGTTTCATTATGAATAGTTTGTTATTGAAATCTGTTGTGACTCTTAACTCAATTTTCTTTCCTTCTTGCCTTTTTGCTGTCGGTCTCTTGGGAAACTTCCATTTTTATTGTGTAATGTGCAATATTCTAGAATGCCTAAACACATTAATTGGTCTTCTGTCTCAACTATTGTTTCATTAATCGTTGTTTTTAGTTTCTGAGCTCAGCTTCCCTGCGCCTACTTAGTGTGTGGATACAAAACAGGTTGCGGCATCATTTGTATTCTGCGCTGATGCGTTGATTCTGCCATACCAGCACTTACCTGTTTCTATCAATGCGCATGTCATTGCCATCCATTCCGTAGTATTCTCCGTCCGGAGTTCACACAGTTAGCGGGTGAGAATCGTATAGCCTGGAGTTCAGGTGTGGTACTTGTCATTTTATTTTAGTTTATATTAGGTGTATATTTGCTATTGCTTTATGCTATGACTAAGTGAGTTTCAATGCCCGAAACGCGTCAGCTTTAATCTTGGTGACTATGTTTGCTGTGTAGATGCGTGTTTTTTACATGCTTCAATAAAAGTTATTAAGTTTTATCATGGAGATAAGGACCCACTGGATTATTTCTTCTAAGGATCTTCTGTGCTGCGCCTTGCTCGGGGCGGGATCCGTGCGGACCTTCTCTGCTGCAGCTGGATTTCGGTGGGTGAGCTGATGTCTGTTTTTCTTCGCCTGTGGTTTTTACAACGTGTTCCTAAAACCGCCGCAACCATAAAAAAAATTCGGAAAAAAAACGACCTGTGTCGACTACAGGTCGTTTTCACTCAAAGTCCATGGGCATTGAAAACTGTCCGATTTTTTTAGCGGTTTTAGAATCCTAAAACCGACGAAAATCCGATTGTTTTTGCATGCTGTGTAGACATAGCCTAAAAATCAGTGCAGCCACAGTCATTTTTGTTCGATACCCCAAAAAATTACTCCATCTAAGAAATTACCCCTTAAATCAGGCATCCTCAAACTGCGGCCCTCCAGCTGTTGGGAACCTACAACTCCCATCATGCATTTATATAATCTATAACAGTGGGAATGATGGGAGTTGTAGTTTCCCAACAGCTGGAGGGCCGCAGTTTGAGGACGCCTGCCTTAAAGTATTCAAAACAGCATTTAGGAAGTTTATTACTCCATTCGGGGTTTCACAGAAATGAAAGCAAAGAAGAGATGAAATGTCAAAATTTCTCTTTTTTTTTTCCACGTTTTTGCAGATTTTCAATTTCTATCCATTATTCTCTGGAACACGGTAGATGTGACCAAGGAAATGCAACTCAGCATTGATTCCGAACAAAAGTTGAGTTCTGATTGGTTGCTATGGGCAACAAAGACAAACTTGATAATTGAGGCCCACTGCCTGTAGGTGGAGAATACTGAGGCCCAAGAGCCCAGAGATCCAGTGTCAGCACATCTGTCCTAGCAGAAGCTGCAAATGTAGATGGGTCGTTAGAAAATAAGTTGATCCCCTGCCAAGAGCCCTAGCAAAAAGCTGTAGTTTCTGGGAAACCATTTAGGCCATGTCCTCACTGCACTGGTTTTCGGCCAGTTTTTCAAGCGGTTTGCGGTTTTGTAGACCACCTGAAAAACCGGCCTAAAATGAGCACAATGGGCTCCTATGGAAAACCCGTGCAGCAGTCCATACTGCATGGGTTTTCCGCCCGGCGTTTTTTCCACCCGTGGGCCGCTCGAAGAACACTGTACAAGCACAATCTTCCTTCCGGTTTTCGGACGGAATCTGTGCTTGTGAATGTGAAGGGCATTTCTCCACTCATCGCGGAGAAAAGCCCGCCCCCCCCCCCGCGGCCGTGGACAAATACCGGACAAATAGGACAAATACCGGCTGGGTAAACCGACCGGTATTTGTCCTCTGCCGTGGGGACGCAGCCTTAAGAGTACAACTTCCCTGCAGCGCTGCCACAGGAGAAATTAGTTATTACACACTGGCCATTTAAAGAGGTTGTCTCACTACATCAATTCATCTTACCTCTGTCCTGTTTTCTCAGTTTCATTTTTGAAGTTAAGAGCAGTTTATTGGCTACTATTGGCCTGCAGTGACAAGCTGCTGAGGACACCAGGTCTGTAGCTATAGCAACCAGCACTGGCAGCCTATCAGGAGAGATCGGACAGGTCTGTAGTTATAGTTGCCTGCAATAATCCAACTGCTGTAAAAAGACTACTGGACCATAAACTAAACACAGTAGGAGGCAACACAGGCCCCTGTGCTACTTGGGAAAGGTGAAACAGGTTGCACACCTCATCCTTGCACTCTCTCTAGCTCCATTACATCTTTTCTATAAACCGGAGCCCAGAACTGAACAGCATATTGTAAGTGAGGACACACCAATGCTTTGTACAGCGGTAAAATTACATCCCTGTCCCGCGAGTCCAGGCCTCATTTAATCAAAAGATGCTTAAGCTGCCCACGACTTTCAATGTGGTCTCAAATCGGGCAGTCCTAATCCTATCTTTACCTCTCAATCGAGCCAATCAGGCCTCACCCGCTGGTCAACCGACCTCCATTATTCAGAGAGAAAAAATAAAAAAACACACCAACCTGCAAAGCTGCCCTTTCTTATGACAGCCTGTGAGAGTGGGCGGGGACAGAAACACAAAATGGAAGCACCCCTTCCTTTCCATCTAGGTTAAAATCAATGTACACCAAATATAACGTATGTTTCTGCACACAAAAACATTTCTGAAAAAACGTATGCAAACCTGGGTGCCACTGGCAGGGCTGCGGCACACATGTAACCATACATGTACGCACACAGACCGCCGCCAGCGGCACACTTCTGCAAAAAGAGCAATACACTACGTGGAAATCCCTAAAGAAGCATTTATGCTATCTATCATACATGAAAAAACTTTGAGACTCTCGGTTCACATAATTTGATCAAGTCGTGGGATGCTTAAGCTTCTTTTGATCAAATTATGTGAACCGAGAGTCTCAAAGTTTTTTCATGGTATGATAGATAGCATAAATGCTTCTTTAGGGATTTCCACGTAGTGTATTGCTCTTTTGCAGAAGTGTGCCGCTGGCGGCGGTCTGTGTGCGTACATGTATGGTTACATGTGTGCCGCAGCCCTGCCAGTGGCACCCAGGTTTGCATACGTTTTTTCAGAAATGTTTTTGTGTGCAGAAACATACGTTATATTTGGTGTACATTGATTTTAACCTAGATGGAAAGGAAGGGGTGCTTCCATTTTGTGTTTCTGTCCCCGCCCACTCTCACAGGCTGTCATAAGAAGGGCAGCTTTGCAGGTTGGGTGTTTTTTATTTTTTACAGGCCTCATTTAATACACGCCAATATCCTGCTTGCCTTACGGTATGTTCACACGGCTTATTTTGGGGCACATTTCGCAATGTACTGCGCTTAATAAGAGGGGAAATGCGCCCCATAATTACAGTAATCCATAGCTCTCATAGAGAACTATGGATGACGCCTCCTCTCCCCGCTCGTACAATATGATCGTATTGTACGTGAGGGGAGATAAGTGACATGTCAATTATTTGCGGCGAATACGCTCCGCAAGTAATGCTTGTCAATGAGGCCGGCGGGCTGCCCCCCCTCCCCGGGGGTATTCACGTATTAGCATTAGCTCCTGAAACACACGATGTACTGCGGCACGAACTGTACGTATGATCTACAAGAGTGCCCAGATCTTTCTCAACAAGCGATTCTCCAAGTTTTTCTCCCCCTGGAACATATAATGCCTGTAGATTATTTCTACCCAGATGCAGAACCTTACATATATCCACATTGAACCCCATTTGCCAGTGGATGCCCAAGCACTCAGTGTGTCCAGGTCTGCTTGCAATTTATGAGCATCTTCCATAGATTGCACTACCCTGCATAGCTTGGTGTCCTCTGCAAAAATAGAAACCGTGCTATTGATCCCTTCCACTGTATCGTTAATAAATACGTTGAATTAAAGAGGACCCAATACTGAGCCTTGCGACACACCACTCACAACCGGGGACCACTCAGAGTAGGAGTCATTTACCACCACTCTCTGAGTACGATCCAACAGCCAGTTTTTGATCCAATTACACACTTATCTCTAACCCAATGGATTCTAATTTACCTAACAAACGCTTATCAGGGACAGTGTGAAACGTCTTTGCAAAGTCTAAAAACACAATAACCACAGCTGCCCCGCTATCCAGACTTCTACTCACCTCTTCATAAAAACAATTTCTGTCCTTAGTAAATCCATGTTGGCTGTCACTTATAATATTGTATTCGTCCACATTTTCCTGTATATAGTCCCTTATGAGCCTCTCAGTTTTCCCACAATGGATGTTAAACTTACTGGTCTATAATTACCTGGGCAAGACTTGGAGCCTTTTTTGAAGATGGGAACCACATTTGCCTTGCACCAGTCTCCGGGCACTATACCAGTCACCAGGGAATCTCTAAATATCATGGACAGGGGCATAGAAAGGTTATGTGCACACAGCGTATTTCCGGCATGTACATTTGCATGCCGCAAAATGTGTTTGTTGTGTAATTGAAATGATGTGCTTTCTAGTGTGTAATTTCAACACGAATACGACACAAAGTGTCTGAGGCAGACTTCTGCCTCCTATACTTTATTATTTTATGGCGCATATACGCCTGAAAGAATTGACGTCACTTCTTTCCGGGTGTGCTGAAAATTAGGAGAGTAAAATATGCGTCGTCTGAATGACGGCCCATATTGTACATTGCAGTCTATGGGAAGTGTTTAGAACAATGTTTTGGATGTATTTTGGCGCCAAGTATGCGCAATAATCTGTTAACATATTCAATAACCCTTAGGTGTCGGCCATCTGGGCCTGGAGCCTTGTTCACATTCAGTTTATTTAACTTGTTTTGGACCATTTCTACACTGAGCCAAACTATTGTATCAGTTGATGTAGTAACAGCACTGGCACCGCCTACATCTGTACTAGACCCGCCCCATCAGCAGTGACCCCGCCCCCATTCAGCTACTCTCTCCTCTTTTGCATATACAGAGCAACAAAAGCTGTGGAACTACAACTCCCAGCATTCCCTGACAAATACAAAACTACAACTCCCACAATGTCCTGAGAAATACAAAACTACAACTCCCACAATCTACAACTCCCAGCATGCCCCGAAAAATACAAAACGACAACTCCCAGCATGCCCCGACAAACACAAAACTACAACTCCCAGCATGCCCTGATAAATGAAAAACTACGACTCCCAGCATGCCCCGACAAACACAAAACTACAACTCCCAGCATGCCCTGATAAATGAAAAACTACAACTCCCAGCATGCCCTGACAAATACAAAACTACAACTCCCAGCATGTCCTGACAAATACAAAACTACAACTCCCACAATTTCCTGAGAATACAAAACTACTACTCCCAGCATGCCCCAACAAATACAAAACGACAACTCCCAGCATGCCCCGACAAATACAAAACGACAACTCCCAGCATGCCCCGACAAATACAAAACGACAACTCCCATCATGCCCCGACAAATACAAAACTACAACTCCCAGCATGCCCCGACAAATACAAAACGACAACTCCCAGCATGCCCCGACAAATACAAAACGACAACTCCCAGCATGCCCCGACAAACGAAAAACGACAACTCCCAGCATGCCCCGACAAACGAAAAACGACAACTCCCAGCATGCCCCGACAAATACAAAACTACAACTGCTAGCATGTCCTGACAAATACAAAACTACAACTCCCAGCCTGCCCCGACAAATACAAAACGACAACTCCCAGCATGCCCTGACATGCAGATACCTTAGCACCTTCCTACAGTAAGTATCAGTGGGAGAGCAGTGCACTGGAGCTTATTCTGTACAATGAATCAGTCTTGGTGACATTACTTCCACTGAGCTCTAGTGACGTCGCACACACCTGCTGGCCCCGCCCCCTTTCCATCCACATTCCGCAGAGGGGGCGTGTCGTACGTGCACACGTTCTACTGACGTCACCGGGACGCAGCACCCGGAAGTGGGGCCGCAGTGGAGCGGTGTTGTTGTGCTGAGAGGCGCCGCTGTCGGAGATGGGAGACGTGACCTGCGGCTTCTAGCGCTGGTGTGTACAGGGCCCGGAGCTGCCATTGTGTTTAGCATGCGTTGTTTTCTGGGAAGTAGTCTTGGGGGCGTCAGAGATGGCGCACGTTCGTCGCAGCCGTGCGCCTTTTGCTCGCTGTACCCAGCAGTGTGCGAGAGATGCTGTTCCCAGCACAGTGACTGCCCCAGCATGAGAGTGTGTCCTCAGTGGCTATAGGCGCAGTCAGACCGCTTATCGCTTCTATCACTGTATAGCATAGTTGCCAACTTTCGAAAATGAAAAAGCAGGAAATTTTAGGGGGGGGCGCCGTAGCGCGCCCCGGCAAAAATTTCATGGACACCCCCCACATTTTTGTATGCCACGCCCCATAAAAAAAGCCACACCCACTCCACCTAACAGCATAACGGCTTTGGAAGAAAGCCAGATAGATGCCCTTATAGCCCGGTAGAAGACCCCCATAACCCGGTAGTACCCCTGACAGGCCGGTCGATGCCCCCTTGTAAGCCAAGTAGATGCCCCCTCTGTAGCCAGGTAGAGCCAAATTTGTAGGCCGGTAGATGCCCCCCTTTTAGCCAGGTAGGTGCCCCCCATTGTTAGCCAGGTAGGTGCCCCCCATTGTTAGCCAGTAGATGCCCCCATTGTCAGCCAGGTAGGTGCCCCCATTGTCAGCCAGGTAGGTGCCCCCATCTGTTTGCCAGGTGTGCCCCCATCTGTTTGCCAGGTAGTGCCCCCATCTGTTTGCCAGGTAGGTGCCCCCATCTGTTTGCCAGGTAGGTGCCCCCATCTGTTTGCCAGGTAGTGCCCCCATCTGTTTGCCAGGTAGATGCCCCCATCTGTTTGCCAGGTAGTGCCCCCATCTGTTAGCCAGGTAGTGCCCCCATCTGGTTTAGCCCGGTAGTGCCCCCCTCGGTTAGCCAGGGAGTGCCCCCTCTGTTGCCAGGTAGTGCCCCCCTCTGTTGCCAGGTAGTGCCCCCATCTGTTTTGCCAGGTAGTGCCCCCTCTGTTGCCAGGTAGTGCCCCCTTTGTTACCAGGTAGTGCCCCCTCTGTTGCCAGGTAGTGCCCCTTTGTTACCAGGTAGTGCCCCCTCTGTTGCCAGGTAGTGCCCCATCTGTTAGCCAGGTAGTGCCCCCTTTGTTGCCAGGTAGATGTCCCCTCTGTTTGCCAGGTAGTGCCCCCTCTGTTGCCAGGTAGTTGCCCTCTCTGTTAGCCAGGTAGAGCCCCCTAAAGCTAATAAAATCAAATAATAAAATCCACTTACCTTACCAGGCTCCTGCAGCGTGGCCGCTCCCGACCTGATCTCTTCAGCGGCGCAGGGGAAGTGAGAGCAGGGCCGCGCGTCACTCCCCTGCAGCCGCGCGTCACTTCTCCCCCTGCGCCGTTCACCTGTATGTACGGCGCACACACCGGCGCCGGACATACAGGGGGAGGAGGCAGGAGGGAGCCATCCCTCCTGCCTCCTCCCCGCACAGTGAGACCGCGGGCGGGTGAGCGGCCGCTGCGGCCGCTTCACCCGCCTGTAGGAGCGGTCCCGCGGCGCAAGAGTAGCGCACCAGCGGTAATTTAAAGGACCCCCGCCGCCTGCAGGCGGCGGGAGGAATGCCAACTCCCCCGGGAGGGCGGGAGGGACCCCAAATAGCGGGACCCCCCCGCCAAAAACGGGAGAGTTGGCATGTATGCTGTATAGCAGTAGAGGCGCAGGGAGGTGAGGGCTTATTACAGGCAGCGGCTGCTCCTATTTCCATAGTTCTGTGTTTTTTGGGGGGGATAATGATGCCTCCTGTACCCGCACTACAGGCATACACTGTCGGTGAGGGGGGAGGCTGCAGAGCGCTGCGCACCTTCCTCATTAACCCCTCCCAAAACAAAAAGTAGATTTTAGGCTCCGTTCACACTTACCTGAAATTTGCATCTTAAAGGAATTGTCCAAGATTTTTTTTTTAAAATTGCCTGCTGATTGGGATTGTCAGAAAATTGAATTAACATCTGAAAGGGGTTTGTCTCACTACAGACATTGATGGCCGATCACTAGGATGTACTGTCAGTGTCTGATAGGTCCGGGCCCCTGAGGTGGGAGCGGCACCTGTCTGCTAAACGAGCCCAGAAACCGCTGTGCTCTGAACGGAGAGCGGATCGGGGTCTCGTAGGCATGAATGGGAGTTCCCAGTTTAGCTGAGCGGCGATGTGCAGCTGTCATCGGAGCTCCCATTCATCACTATGGGAGAGTCCTGATCTGCTCCCCATTCAGAGTGGAGAGGTTTCAGGGCTCATTTAGGAGACAGTTGTGAGTCCGACCTCTGGGACCTGACCTATCAGAATGAAAAACGTTCCTACGATACACCAAAATCCAAGGGAATGGGGAAAAAACCCCCAAAAAAAGGGGCCAAATAGAAAAACCCCAAATAATTTGAAGGTGCTATTTTTTTAAAATTTTATTCCCCACGGCTGCGGGGGAAAGGGGGGGGGGGGGGGTTGGGCTGGGCTTGTTCAAAACGGTTTTTTGGATCTGTTTTGGGATCCAAAATTTGCATCCAAAGACCTAATCGGACCCTAAAGGTTTTTGGATGCACAGATCGCACCCCGCGTCTTTCGGCCAAGAAGACAGTCAATTTTTGGAACAGATCTGAAAGACGCGGTAGACCACACACGATCACTCGCTAACACCGATGCTTTTATATTAAAAACAATTGTAACAAACCTTTTAGATGCATGTTTGGATCCTCTGTTGGACCCTAACGGCCCCAAAAAAGCACTAAAAACAAATTTCACAGGACCCAACACCCGTGTGAACAACCCTAGGCTGCTTTCACACAGCCATTTTGGGGCAGTTTTAACTGCCTCCAATTACACTCCTTTATTACCAGCAAGCTAAATTTTCAAAAGGTGTTTTTAAGTAAGTAACCAATTTTCCTGTGTGGAAGTCTTTTTGGATACAAACCACTGATTGATCTCACTTTTTAAACATTTGATAAGTGCAAAAAACAGTTGCTGGTAATAATGCAGTTTAATTTGGGGAAAAATTTAAAAATGCGCTGATAAAGCCCCTTTGGGTATTTCCACGGCTTATTTCGGGGGGGGGGATTTTTCGGGTGTAATTATCCCAAATACGTCCCGAAATACTTTTTATAACGGGTCACAAAGTGTGGCACGTATTTTACGTCGTAAAACATTCCCCCTTCTTTCAAAGGGGAAAATACCCCTCAAAATGACAGGGACAAAAATTTTATATCATATTTTCATGGGGAAAATACTTTGGAAATACCCTCGTGTTTAACGACGAGGGGTATTTTACTTGGAACAAGCTAACAATTTTCATTATTTGGACGTATTTGCGGACGTAATTACACCCCAAATAGCCCCAACTAAGCCGGTGAACGTAGCTTAAACGCTTCTGTTAACAGGTGTAAGGGACGTGCAGAGAATGTGCCGCGATACGTTGTGTGAACCCGACCTAAAGGTAAGTTCACACGGCTGATTTGGACGCCGTTTTTTTCTGGTAAAATGACGGACGCCATAGTGGAGCCTGCCAAACCCCATTGTAGTCCATGAGGTCCCGCGGTTCCTGTTGGTTTCTGTCATGAATTGGGTCCGGTTCCACCTCTGCGATGGAGGTTTCCAAAAAGAACCTTTGACGCAGATGTGAACCTGGCCGTAGCCTGAGCATTGTCTTGGACGGATACAATTGTAGCAAACGTGTTAGTGGTTCTAGAATATAGACAATAATGTTTCCATTCACTGACGCTTCCATTCTTCTCTCTTGTTACAGGAATCCAATTCAATTCTGAAAATAACTTTTGTTCTGTACAGAGAATAATCCAAAAATAATCTCTAGGGTAAGTCCACACGGCAGGGTTTCTAGTCAGTTTTTCAGACAGTTTTCGGATTTGAAAACCGACAATCAACCATCCCCATAGACTTTAATAGAAAATCCAACCAATAGTCTACACTGCACGGATTTCTACTGTGTATTTTCACATTGCCGACGTTCCGAAAAACTTGCTACTTGCACAATCTTCCGCCCGGTTTTCGGCAGGAGGTGTGCTATACATTGATTGGGGGGACAGACGAATCTGCAAACGCTGGAAAGAACCGCCCCCCAAAACCATTGAAGGGTGATAAAATTCTTAAACAGAATCTGACCAGTATCGGGTCACTGCCATGAGGCCATAGCCTTAGGGTCCTTCCACACGGCATGGGTTTTCTCGTTGGATTTTCAGACGGGTTGAGGATTTGAAAACCAACCGTATAGATGTAAAGGGGTTGTCTCACTACAATGATTGCTGCTTTTTATGTTAAAGATCTTACAAAAACAAGTCACTTTGCAATATGTGTCCATCACCAGTGACCTACCTATTCTGAGATATCCCCTCTTGTATGGGCTGCATCAGCTCCTCAGGTCGCTATAGTTACAAACCTGTTTGATCTATCCTGATAGGCTGCCAGCACTGGTTGCTATAGCTACAGACCTGGCTTCTACAGCAGCCTAGTGGAAGCCAGTAAACACGCCCCTGAATTCAAAATAAAACCAAGAAAACAGGACTGAGGTAAGATGAAGTGAGACAACCCCTTTAAATAGAAGATCTGTTCAGTAGTCTACACTGAAACGGATTTTCAGCCACCGGCGTTCCGGTAAACTTAGAACATGCACAATCTTCTGACTGATTTTCGGGCAGAAGATGTGCAGTTCAGCAGTTATGGGGGACTGGCGAATCAGCAAACTGTGGATAGAACCGTCCCCCAAAACCACGCAATAGACAGCAAAATACTACTGGCCGGATTATAAAACAGAATCCGACCAGTGTTTTGTATATGCATTGTGGACATACCCTTAGTCAGAGCAGGGTGTACCTGGGACCTTCATTCTCTGAAAGTATGGAGGCCTGAGAGGGCACCAAGCGAGGCGAGATGTTAGGGTCCGTCCACACCGCACCGACTGTCAAAGATCTTCATAGACTTTAGTAGAAAATCCGAGCTGTAGGCTACAGAGCTCAAATTTTGTGACTGCAGATCTGACCATCTAAACACTTAGAACATGTTTAATCTTCTGCCTGGTTTTCAGTCAGTGTTGTGTGGCTGTAGCCTTAATGTATTCCCATGCCAACTGAGGTTGCCTTGTCGTTGATGGATGGGCTCTCGCAGTCTTGATAAAAAATATGTCCTAAGAACCTCAAATTTTCATGTATCCACAATTTAGCAGAAATACACTGTAAAATAGTTCATAAATTCACTTTGACTTTCTCTTAGAGTGGTGCTGCCATCTTATGTTTGTACAGATAAGGGTATGTTCACACGGCTAATTTGGATGCTGAATTTTCAGTGTCAACCTTGTCTGTAAAGTGTCTCAATGCAGCACTTTTCAGACAAGGTTGTGGGGGGGATTCTATCAGGTATTTTTCCTCGAGGTTTTGATCAGGTTTTCAACGAGGTTTTCCAACACTGTTTTCTTTCTGAAACACCCATACAGATTAATAGCCAGGGCAAAAACAGTGGCAGAAACCGCGCCAAGGTTTTGACGCTCTCCATTGGTTCCTATAGAGATTTTCAGCATCTAAAATGCTTCAAGAATTGACATGACACTTCTTTTTCAGTGCCCAAAAAAGTGCAGAAAACATGCGTGAAAAGCTCGTGGTGTGTGAACTACAAAGCTATTTTAAATAGGAATCAATGAAAATGAACTGGGGTCATTTTGAAGGCAGTTTTTGGCGAGAAAATGCTTCGAAAACAATGTCAAAGTCAGCCGTGTAAATACCCTTGGGCCCAGTTCACGTTGGTGGCTTTGTACGGAACCTCCGCCATGTGTGCCATCTGGAATGACGGAAAAAATAGCGCTATTCCTTCCGTCTAAGCTACAGACATGACGGCGGATCCCTAAGTGTCCGTTCTCATTTCTCCATTGGAGGTTCTGAAAGCAACCTCCGAGCATGTGTGAGCCAGGCATAAACTGTCATGAAATGTACAAGTACATGCCTTCTGTGGGAAAGTGTATTGGACCAGGTTCTCTATGGCTTTTGGGGTATCTGTACTGCCTGCTATGGGGTTTTAGGCGTACAGTGATTTGAGGGGTATCTGCATTGCCTGCTATGGGTTTGTGGGGTATCTACTTTGTCCACTGTGGGATTTTGGGGTATCTGCACTGCACGTTATCAGTTTTTTTTTCTTGGTCTTTGTGCTTTATTAAAGGATTACGTTGGTCTTGGTGCTACACATCAAGCTACAGTTTTCTGTTGGGGTCTTTGAACCTCGTGTTATGGGGGTGACTGGGTCTCTTTGCTGCACATCCGTTTTTGGGATATTGTGCTGCAAGCTATGAGGCAACGGGCTCTTTGTGCTACACACTCATTGCTGACACGCCATTCAAAGTCTATAGGACTGGTGGAGAAGGCCAAGTACAGTGCTGGTCTGTTTCTGTCTGCCTCATAGGCTTGGGTCATTGGTGCCTCCTGTAGTCAGACATTTATATATTATTCTATTGCTAGGTGATAGATAATGCCTCTAATAGTGCGTAACACCTGCTGGTTCATGGTCTCCATTCAGTCATTAAATCTTGCCTGGTGTTCTTACTTATCAAAGTAATTGCTGCTGGTGTTATTCAGATATTATCATTTCTTTTATTTTTCGTTGTCTGTAATTTGAAAAAACTTCAATATTTCCTGGTGATTTATAATCTGTTCTTATTCATTTGTATTCATAGTAAACGCAAGATGAACCGACCCAAGGCAACGGCTGTGCGCCGGCCCAGTGCTGCTGGAAAATCCTCAGGTATGTCAGAATGTGAAACCACCTTCTCTCAGCTTCCATTGTTAATTCATTCTGCCCATGAGGTGTCGGTATTATTCAGGTCTGGTGTCAGTGTAAGTCTGGGGGTTTAATTCCTTCTCTTTTTTTTTTTTTTCTCTACTTATTTTCCTTAACATGATATCACACTTCTGTACTGTGAATAACATATAAGTGATGAGTCGATACAGCCTGCATTTAAAGGGAAGCGTTCACCAGGAACGACTTCTGTACAATGTCCCATCAACACCTAATTATTTTATCTATCTTATTCATTTATATAGTGTCGTTATGTTCCACAGCGCTGTACAGAGATTAGTCATTCACGTTGGTCCCTGTCCCCATAGGGACTCTCAATCTAAATTTCAGTTGAACCTACCTGTGTGTTGTTGGAGTGTGGGGGAGACGAGGACCTAGAGAAAACCCACACAAACACAAGAAGAACATACAAACTTCTTACTGATGATGTCCTTGGTGGGATTTGAACCCCAAGGCTGCAAGGTGTCAGTGCTTATCCACTAAACTACCATGCTGGATACAATTACAAATACAGGCAGTCCCCAGGTTACGAACGGGATAGGGACTGTAGGTTTATTCTTAAGTTGAATTTGTATGTAAGTTGGAACAGGTAGATTTATAAAATGTAACTCCAGCACAAAGTGTTTTTTTTTTCCGTTTTGGATAGTGCAGGGAAGGGTTTTTACATTTGTGTTTTTTTTTTTTTTTTTGTTCCTGTCTCTGCCCCTGTTTAAGAAGACTTCACCTCATTTTCACCTCATGTGCTGCTGTGGCATGCTGCCACTTGTCGTTCCACAGCTACTATCTGCTGTGAAACATGGAAGTACAAGTGCCACATAAGTTTCCATTTGTAACTAGGGAAAAGATGTAAGTCAAAACGTTGTAAGTCGGGTACTGTCTGTAATAGATACAGTATCAGATATGAAATGCTAGGTTGCGGGCCAAAAAATACAAGCCCCTTTTTTACCCATGACGGCGTAGAAATCTTATTTTCTCTGCAAGGTGATAAGGTAACTCACTTGGCTCTACCGACCACCAGAGTGGGCTCACAAATGGGAGGTGTATGCCATAAAATATTGCTTGGCCCCTAGGTGCCTACTTGTGACTATTTAGTGCCCAAAGTTTTGCCCTCTATTTGAAAAACTTTTTTTTTTTTTTTTGGCAGGTTTCTCTTATCTTTACATGCATAGTTAATTGGAACCTGTCACATAGGTTATGCCCACTTGCTGAGGACAGCACAAGCTGGTGACAGGCATGCTGTTTCCAGCGCTGTGTCTTTTAGGGTATGTTCACACGGCATGTTGGGTCCATGTGAACATACGCTTTTAGATGCGTGTTTGAGTCTGTCTAGATGGACCCAAATACGCATCTAACAATGAGCAGTGTGATTTTACATTGCTCGCAATGTAAAACATGTATCGGCGTCCACATGAGTGATCACCGATGCGTGTTTACATTGTGTCTTTCAGATCCGTCTTTTAGATCCGTTCCAAGAATTGACATGTCAATTCTTGGAGTGAAAGACTCAGCAGGAGCCCTATAATAAACTATAGGGTGTGATCCTGCTGCATCCAACACTGATCCAAGCACACAGCTGCATGTTGGATCCGTGTCGTATCTGATCGACGCTACGTTTTTGGATGCGATTTTCCTGTCCAACATGTACCCGAAATCGTATCCAAAAATGTTGCGTGAACATACCCTTATTCTATAAGATGTAACAATTTCAGAGCATTTACTGCTCAAATCTGACAGCTTGCAGCCTGTTCTGCCACAGAGGAGTCCAGTTTTCTAATGTGCAGGTGTTAGCCAAGCCCACCTGTGGCTGGCCCTGCCCTCTTGCCAGTGATTCCACCAATTAATGTGAATTGTTAGAAAGCATTCAATATGCGGCATGTAGGGGGGAGGGTTTAGACCCGCTCATGAATAAGCTGGACTCCTTTCTGGCAGAACAGGCTGCAAGCTGTCAGATTGGATTAGTAAATGCTCTAAACTAATGTATTTTAAAGAATAAGGGGGGACACCGCTGGAAACATCATGTCTGTCACCAGCTTATACTGTCCGCACGAAGAATAAATGACGCCAGATTTCATTGCATGTTGTTTGTCTCGAGAATTGTGACATTTTTTTAAAGCACTTGTTTCTACTGTTTATTTGCAGGTCACCCACCTCCAGGGGATTTTATTGCTCTAGGCTCCAAGGGGCAAGCCAGTGAGTCTAAAGCCCCCACCAATCTCCTAAAGCCAGCTGCTCCTGGACTGACCTCTGACACGAAGCGGGAGGCCTCCTCTGCATTAGCCAGCACGTCAGCACTGACCGGACTCACAAAGCGCCCAAACCTGACTTCCCCTCCCCCCTTGAGTGCATTGGGGAGATTGGCTGAAGCTGCAGTCGCTGAGAAGAGGGCGATCTCCCCATCCATCAAAGAGCCGTCTGTTGTCCCAATTGAAGGTGATAATCCTTAGTTACAGTCAAAGATGTTTTGTATTTAATTAAAGGGGTTTCACCACCAGATACATTTTTCAGCTGAGCAGAGGATAAATTTCTGATTGCTGGGACCCCCACTGATCACCAAAGAGGGGTTCCCCAACACCCTGTCCTTCATTTTCGCAGCAGGGAGGGGTTTAAATGGAGCAGGAGTCGAACATGCGCACTTCTACTCCATATAAAAGCTATTAAATATATAGGAGCAACGCTGGGAGCTGTACTCGGCTATCTCCGCTGCTTCCATAGACTTTGAATGGAGCAGCAGTGTTCATGTTTGGCCCCTTTCTACACTTTACAAGCACGATGAGGAAGAAGGGGTTGTTGGGAATCCCGTTTTAGCGATTGCTGGGGGTTCCATTTGCGAGAACCTCAGTGATCAGACATTTATCAACTCGACTGAGGATAGGTGATAAATGCCACAACTCTTTAAAAGGGTTGTCTCACCATGCTGTTTTACTGAGCCAATAGCAGCTTTAGATTCATGCTTCCTGTCTGTTCCTGGTCAGGCTGTGAGTGGTTCTATAGCAGTGATTAGCATGTTTGCTCCATATTCACAGCTCCTCTAATTGCACTGACATAAGAGCAGGAGATGTTATTTATGGGCTCTGAAGCTCTCTGCTCTAAAGGAATCAAGTAATTATCTCCTTGGTTTGAGTTACCACATTCTGTTCTCAAGCTGTCTGCAGTTCGATCTGTGGTGACGCCACTCCCTGCTCTCGGATGCTAACCTGTGTGCACTCGGAGCAGATAAAATCTCTCATCTCCTCAACAAAGGAAAAAAACAAAACAAAGCAATATATTTGGAAAAGTCCTTAATTACCTGTCCCTACATGGTAATCTAATCTTGGTAGTGAGACAACCCCTCTAAAGCTTCCATTCATGTAGCAAGTCATCAGGCAGCATATTAGTCTGGATTCAAACACGGTGCTTTGCAACTTTTTTTTTTGAGATCTTGCTTTTAAAGGGGCATTCCTATCTTACAAAGTGATGACATATATACAGTGCAACCTCTGGGGACCTCATTGATCCTGAGGGAAAAAAAGTGTCACTGATTCAGAGCTGCAGCTCCTTTGCTGTTTTTTCCAGAGAGGGGAGCCCTCGATTGTACAGGGAAGTGCAGCCAGTCCCATTCACTTGAATGGTGATGAGCTGCAGTTCTACTGCGCAGCAGGTAGTTGGGAAGCAGAGTACATAGCAGACTAGGAATGGGCTGCAAATCTGAATCAGTCGAAGTTTAAAGCAGACAGACCGCCATAATTTCATGGTGTATCCTAGTAATATGCCATCACTTTTGGGGGGGGGGGGGGGGAAGTGGCTCAAATTTCCTATTGTGGTTGCACAACATAAGTGTCGTAAAATGTGGTGCTTTGTTGGTGCAGCGTGTCGCGGTGTGTCTCAACACGCTTATCATGGGCTTTAGACACTCTTTGCACCCTCTCTGAAATGAGGCTTGGAATTGGGATAAATGGGACGCGATCACCATGATACATGCGTCACCAAGACTGCGACAAAATTCAGGTGCGGAAAGTATGGTAACTGATAGTTGGTTTTAAAAATACGTCATAGTCATCAAACCGCGTGAGCCACTGTGATAAGTCTGCCGCATTGTTAGGCTATGTTCACACGGCTTAATCCTGGACGTAATTCAGTCCGTAATTACGCGCCGGAGTGCGCCAATTATGGGCTGAATCCGTCCTGGTAACTACGGTAATCCACAGTTCTCATAGAGAACTATGGATTACGTCTCCTCTCCCTGCTTGGCAAATACGCCGAGGGGGGAGATAATTCACATGTCACTTTCTAGCGGCGTATACGCGCCGCTAGCAGTGATTCTCCCTCCCCTGCTCCCGCCCCCGGCCACACGGCGTAATTGAGGGGCGTAATTACGCCCCGCAGTTAAGCCGTGTGAGCATAGCCTTAGACTGCCTGTTTACGCTATAATTTTTGGACACCAGTTGTAAATGTGGGCCAGTGTGTAAGCGCGGCTTTACTCTTTACACAGCTTTACTTTACCTGCTGTGATAGAGACGTTTCTTAGGTTTAACTTGAATATTGTCACCATTCCCATGCTACTGGTCCCTGCTTATAAAGCAAAGCAGGGACATAAGGCGAAATGTCTGTTTAAAAATAGAGCAAGCGGGGCTGTGCTAGTTTTCGGGCTGAAAAGATGCCAGACTTCTGGCACAGCCCCATTCACTCTATTTTTAAACAGGCGCACTCCAATATTAGGTGTATTCCAAAGCACTCGTGGCACTTTGTAATGTGCCTAAGATTGGGGGGGGGGTGCTAGAGGCGTGTCGCACTGCAACCGTATGAAGCTACATATTTATAGCCTCAGTACGGCAAGTCCAGGCACATTACTGCAGAATCAGGTAGAGTGCTGTGGTTTACCTGAGCCTGAAGTGTCGCTTTGTACCTAGAAAGTGCTAAACCTATGACCCGCAGTAGAACAGGTTCATAGATTCAGGCTTGTAGTATAGGAAGAGTTGATACGGCAATCAAAGACCGAAAAGCCCAGCCTTAAAAATTCAAGGCTTTATTGTAAACATATAGTTAAAAATGAGGCAAAAATAGCATCCACCGTAGGGTACAGCCAGGTCAGGCACATTCAACGCTACTAATGGGCGCAAAAAAAAAAATGGCGCCTGGGCGCCAGAAATCATACATGTCGTCCATAGTGTTTGGGGTCCAGTCACGTAACCACAGAGATTCCTTAAAGTTCACGGGAACACTTTTTGTTTCAAAGAACATTTCTCCACTTACCTGGTAAGCTACATTGTTATCCCCCACTGAAGTCTCTACAGCTCAACAATGTTTTTTTTCCATTATAGTTCCTCCAGCTTCCTTGCTGGATGATATTGAAGCTTCGGAGCAAGATGGAAACGATGATAGAATCGAGGGGGTTCTCTGCGGAGCAGTAAAGCAGTTAAAGATGAACCGGGCAAAGCCCGACCCAACATTGTACCTTAGTCTGATGTTTTTGGCAAAGATGAAACCAAATATATTTGCAACCGAGGGTGTAATTGAGGTAAGAGTTTCTTCAAGTAAATAAGATTTTTCACCATCTCTTAAAACCATTTCCACACTTTCAAACACTAATGTCCAATCCCACTGAAGACCATGGTTTAAAGGATTTGTCCAGTTTTTTTTTTCTTCTTTATTTGGCTCTCTATCAGTTATAGTTCATATATAAACTTTATTGATGTTATGTGTTTGTTTTATACTTTTATTACTATGTGTAGAGCAGTAAGTGATGACGCGCGGTGCTTCTTTACTGTGGCTGCAGCCCTCTCCGAATGCAGCCGTCACACTGTTTGTTCTGGGAGGGCTGTAGGTGGATACAGTATAGCAGCGATGGCCTCCTGACCAGCGCGCATGCTCATTATGCAGCCGGCCAGCTCTCTCTGCTATAGTAATACACATAGTGATAAAACTAAGAAAAAAACACAGCACATTACATCAATAATTTTTATATATACACTATAGCCCCTAGTGAGCTTAGTTAAGAAAAAAATAAAGAACTGGACAACCCCTTTAAGGGATTTTAAAGCCGATTGTTTTTTTTTTTCCTCCTGCCTCACTGGTTGAGAGGGGTTATGTCATACACCAAGTTACTCCATAGAACCATGAAGAGATTTGTGTTTGGACCCTACACCCTTCCCAAAAGGTTTGTCCCTTGGTAGTCATGGTTACACTGCATAGTTGCATAGTATGGTTAAAAAAAAGACATATGTCCATCAAGTTCAACTTTTTTCCCTATATGAAAGATTTGGGGAAAACCCTTTTAAGGCAAGAACCAATCTCCCCTAGGAAAGATTTCATTTTGATTCAGATTTGCCATGAGACTGGATCAAGATATTTTATACGGCTATTAACATTATTTAGTAGTAAGAGGATTCCTAAGTCTTTCATGAAACCCTCACCTGTTCCTGCTGTGACCAGCTCCTCAGGTGGCGCTTTCACAAATTTATAGTTCTCATGATGAAGATGGCTTTTTCTTCTGGAGATTGAACCCTTTTTTTCCAGATGAAGGGAAGTCCTTTGTCTTTTGGGGGGGATTTTACACGAAATAATTTTCCCCCATACTTTTTGTGGGGTTTGAGAAAAATGGCCCCGGGGGGGAAGTTGATATATATTATTTTATTATATTATATTATTTAATATTCAATCTTGTCCCCCCGAAGCACTTTTCTCAGCCCTAAAAATTTTAAATTTTTTTTAAACCCTTCCCCTCATAACAAAAGATGCTCGATTCCCCTTATTAGTTTGGCTGCTGTCTTTGCACTTTCTTTACCCCAAACACCCTTTCCATAAATTAAGCCCAAAACTAAACAGTTTTTCATCGAGGAGCGCCTTACTTTACATACGGCAATTTTTTTAAACTCGCCTGGAGCCCATGCCTTTTTTAATCCCCGCCGTATTTGGGGCCCTTTAGAGGTGGACAGTGTGCTGTTCTGTAATCCATGCCTACAAGTCCCCCCATATTTTTAAATGAGGAATTCCCAGTTTTTAACCCCTTTGGAAATGTAATCCCTGCGTTTGTTAGTACTAGAGGCAGTATTTACATTTATCCATTAAAACCTCTTTTGCCAAGGGACCCCAAGCACTCGTGTGCCCAGGTCTGCTTGCAATTTATGATCATCTTCAAGTTGCAACCCTGCATAGCTTGGTGTCCTCTGCAAAAATAAAAAAAAATTGCTACTAATCCCCTCCCCTATTTCATTAATACATACATTGAATAAAAGAGGACCTGCTATTATAGCTATGTTAGGGCAATAGGTCAGTAGTCAGTATTTTACTGGGTTGTCAACACAAACAACCACTTTTATGTTGGCCAATTGCCCCTTCTGATTCAGACAGGGAAAGGCGCTGACAGCTGGACATTTCCTCAATGGTGGAAAACCCACCTGTTGGGGGTTTTAAACTGAATAAATCAGGCCCCCAAATGGGAGCCCAAAAGCAGTTCCAGAGGATAATGAGGCAACTTTTTAAATGGTCTTTGATAACGGTGAGATCTTTTAATTCGATGACTTTATTTTGAGCTTGAAATTAAGACGCTGTGGCTAATTCTATAACCCCTGCAGGCCCTGTGCAGCTTGCTGCGAAGAGATGCTTCAATCAATTTCAAGGCCAAAGGAAACAGCTTGGTGTCTGTGTTACCCCTGAAAACCCTCTCATGGGCTTACGAAGAAGATGAAAACTGGCCAGAAATTTTTTTGGTTAAAAGGAAAACAGTCTCAGCTTTTTAAAAGTTTTGCGTAAGTTATTATTGTGGAAGAAATGTTTCTTTAAAAAGTTTTATTAAGTAACACAAAGTTCAGGACTTCTCATGCATGAAATACAATTCGCGGATTATTAAAAAGTTCAAAAAATGTATGTTTTGCCTTGTCACTCGGGTTTTCCCAAATTTTTTCTATTTTGTATAAAAAAAAACTAATAAAAAAAAAGAAAATGCTAAAAACCAATGCATATTAAAAACCATTTGGGCCCTTTGTTTTTCTTTCTGTCTTTTCCCCGAGGCTGAAGTGCTTTTTTTTTGAATGCCAGCCCCCTATGTAAGCCATCTAATTGTAAGTGACCTGAGTATGTCAGATTGATTGCCCCCATTATCCTTTAGTTATTAAACGTCAGTCTTACTTCCTTTACAGCTTTAAGCTTTTTGGTAGGGGAAAAGAAAAAGTCGCATGAAAGCAAACAAATTGGCATTAGACTGGACAAAACCAAAACACTTATCAAAAAAGGTGCTCCTTTTCTCCGGCCCCCCCCCAACCCTGTTTTGACAGTAGGCACTCTATATGGCTCCCCTTATCTGCGCTTACTCTGTCCTCGTTGAAAGGCAGAACCCCCTGGTCCCGTATCGTTAGGTGTGGACTAGAAATTCTCAGCTTCTGGACAAATCAAAGCATAGGTCTCCAAAAGTGGTGCCTCGCTATTGTCCTGTTTTTTAAAAAAAACCTTGGTTTAAAACTAAAGAAGTCCTTTGGCTTCTGGGTTTTCCTGTGGGAGCAAGGGGTTAAAGTGCCCCGATTGGGAAAAAAATTTTGGCATGAGTCTCCATTTTACCCGGGGCCCTTACCCAATCATTTTCGTAGTAGACAATTTTCTTAGGAACATCTTGAAGGGGTGGACTCGTGTACCCCGGGTTTTTTAAAATTTTTGATACTGCCGCAGAAATCTATATAGAAAATTTCCTGCCCCCCGTTCGCATGGAGTCCCCCGAACATCTATGGGCCCAAAATATTGCCCATGGGGATCTTTCGGGGCATTTTGTTAAGGCGTTTTTGTAAATTCCATCCCCCGCCCCCAAAAAATCTTAAAATTTCCCGGGCAAACCCACAAACAGTGGAATTATTGCCTCCAGGGCCCCAATTGGGACATTTGCTTTCGAAATGCCCATGGGGTATCCCTAACGGGGGGAAAGCCTTTTTGATACATTTGGGGGAAAAACCCCCAATATTTTACCGAGGCTAGTTTTTCGCTATTAGCCAGTGCTGTAAGTAGAGTATGAACCCTCCAGACTGGGTCGTCTCCCCCCCCACTTTCGGGCCATGGTTGTTCTGGAATTTTGGGGACATGTAAAACCCTTGTAATAATGAGTGGTCAATCCCTTTCCGCCTTACTTTTGGTAGGAGTTTAGTGTTGTGGCCCCCCCTCTACCCCGGAAATGTGGCGATGCGCCAAAAACTAGCTTAGGCGGGTTAAAAAAAAGGAAAAAAAGGACTCCGCCTCTGGGTATTTAATTTTTCCTTCCCTTTTTTGTAAGCCCTTGCGTTTTTGCATCTTTTGTCATTAAACCCACAAGATACCCCCTTTTCCCCACTTGTAGAATCTTTTGTGGAGCCCCCTTCTGGAAGTTGAAATTTCCTATTAGTGTCGAAAACTTAGCTGGGGGGGTTAGTCCTAGAGGGTTCCTAATTTTTTGCCCCGCCCCCGCCACGTTGAAAAGAAAACGGGTTAGCCTGATTTGGTATGGGGTTTGATGTAAGGTGATGTATGAATTTGCTAGAAGATCTTCCCCAAAATGATTGTTTGCCTTGGTGTCCGTATATATGAAGAGGGGAGGCCCTCTGGGTGCCATACGAATCAGTGCGGCCACTTTGTACCGGGAAAACCCCGGAAATTTTTCGGGAAAAATTGATTTACCCCATTTCCTTGGGCCCCTGCCAAAATTTCAAGGAATCCGAGCCCCCTTTTTCCCCTCCCAAATAAATCGGCGAAAGGAGCGCACCATGCGTATTTCTCTTTGGGGGCCCTGACAGAGGGAAGGGAGTGAAGGAGGTACAGTAATTTGGGAAATTTATAAAATTTTGATAAGGTTTCCCTACCCACATGCAAAAGGGGTTGCCCCCCTGAGCAGTCTGGATTCTAGCGAGGTTTATAAAGGGTAATGTTTCTTTATCAGGCGGCAGGAACCTGTATCAATATTCCAAGGAGGGGTATTTTGCAGTGCACCAATTGAATGGGGAGTGATGTCCATTGGTTTTGTGGCCCTTAGTAACATAGCTTTTTTTTATCCATGTTGATATGGTACCCCCAAAGGGACCCACCTCCTGCACCCCCCGCGATTCCTGAGATTGTTTTTCTGGGATTTTAAAATCCCGCAATCATCTCCCAAAAGCCCTTTTTTTTCTAAGATCGGGGGGAGACAGAAATGTTTTTATATTTGAATGAAGAGGAGCTGTACCTCTCCTGAAAGGGCCTGTTTTAGGGTTTTTTGGTTCCGGTAAATAAAAACTTTTTGCAGCATTTCCCCTTTTTTTCCCCTTGTTGTGGGGTTTCCTCTGTTTATTCTCCTAGAAAAGTTACGATCTTCGATGGGTGGTTTCCCCTTTTGGGGATGTCATGATAGTCGATATTGTCTTATTGGTGCCGACAGGGTCGTGGGGGACATTTATCAAGGCGTTGCGCCGAAATTCTGGCATTATTTGCGCCCAAAAAAAATAACGTTTTCTTCATGCCTCACGCTTCAATTACTATGTGTTTTAGACAGCTTGAGCTTTGCGCCTGTCCCACAAAAGGGGGCTTGGGGGTCTGTGAAAAAAGGGGGCGGGCTTTAAAAACACCAGGAAATTGTGTGCAGTTTGTGGGCTTAAAAGTAAGCCAACTTTAAAATGGTACAAACTTGATAGCAAGTTCTAACTGCGCCGTTTTTTCAACACTTGATAAAAGTGGGGTTGTAGGCCTTCAGGCTAATTTTTTCCTGTCTAAGCGTTTGGCATATTTATAAAGGCCCAGTGTGTGCAGGAACAAACCTTTTACAAACTGGACTGGTCACACCCATCTGACAGATTCAATAACACCTTTGTAGAGAAATAAAAAGACGAAAAAAGCACAAACACAGTTTATAGGGAAAGAACTTCAGAATTATTTAATAGAAGGCACAAGTATTTGTAGGGAAAAAATATATCGAAATGGCCCCCCAGAATTTTTTAAGTAGATCCCCCCCGGCAATAAAAAACAATAATTCACGAAAGTTTATTTTAAAAGGGGGGTCTCAGACTTGATTCATCTTACCCAGTCTATTTTCTTGGTTTCATTTTTAAAATTAGGGGGGGTGTTTTTCTGGGTTTCTAGGCTGCGTAGAAACCAGGTCTGTAGCTATAGCAAAACCCCATGGCAGCCCATCAGAGAACCCAAAAGGTCTGTGTATGCAAACCCGTGTGCAGCCTATAGGAGGATTGAACAGGTCTGTACATAGCGATCGAGGAGTGATGCAGCCATACAAGAGGAGATATCTGGATAGGTAGGACAGGGGTTTAAGGCACATATTGAAATGACTTGTTTTTGAAAGATCTTTAACATAAAAAGCAGCAATCCTTGTAGTGAGGCAACCCCTTTAAAGGTCACTGTAAAATTGTTTAAGAAGCTTTGTTGTGACCAGTTCTCTTTAACTGGATGTCCCCCAACTCCTAACTTCAGGGAAAAGTGCAGCTGTAGAGACCAAGAAGATATGCAGACTTGCATGGCTTTCTCTGTTAATTTCTGGGAGAGTTCTGACTATAGAAGTGGTAGTCTGCTTGGCTATTTTTGGAACTCCCATAGAGGAGAATGGAGGAAGACCCCATGCAAGCGCAGCCTCCCCTTCAGCCTCTGTGGCCAGCGTGGTCTCGTCGCCTAACCCCTGTAACAGGTGCTCATCAGTCACACACTGCTGTTTCTTTTCATGAACTCATTTCATGGGTAATTTATCTTTCCAGGTGTATATAGAAGATTCTTTATTAGAGTGGATTTGGGTGGACAGCCCTCACTGTAAAACCTTTGTGGACAACATCCAGACCGCGTTCTGCACGAAAATGCCTCCAAAGAACATGGCACTACAAGGAGAAGTTGGCCGAATAGGCGACCTGAGCGCCGGTACTGTTATTTCCTAATTGTTTCATAGTGTTCAAAAAAGGCTTTATCTGTGTTGCATCTTTAAATTTTTATTTCATTCTCCCACTTGTGTGGGGGGTACTGATTGAAAAGTTGTATCTTGTATTTCCATTTCAGGCAACAGCCCTCACCCATCTTTAACAGAGGAGGAGGACAGTCAAACAGAATTGCTTATCGCAGAGGAAAAAATGAGCCCTGAGCAGGAAGGACAGTTAATGCCGCGGTATTTTTTTCTTATTAATCTTGTTTTTCATTTAACCCGCAAATTTTGTTTTGGTTAGGATGAGTTTCACACCCTGTGTTTTAAGGGCCCGGGGCTCTTCCCCCCCGCCTTTCCTAGAAGCCCGGGCCCCGTTGTATATGTCTTGGTGGTCGACCTCTAAATCTGCATAGAGGCTTTAAAATGTTTGCAGGGAGTTCGCAGCTGCGAGAGTGGAGAGCCGGCTGTCAGCGGCAGTCGGGCTCTCCATTGAGAAGGCAGGTATGGTTTATTACAGTCCCTGCCTTCTCGGTCATTGTATATACATTGCCAATGAGCGCTGTATATAGAGCTATGCAGGAAGCATCCTGGCTTGGTAGTTGCAGATACTGCTGGGTCCTATCAGACCCAGATCAGCTCTGCAGTTGGAACAGAAGGCTTTATTTCTCCTGTAACGGGGACTGATTTATAAGTCCTCCCCCTCACCTCTGAGGTTGTTTCTAACCTTATAGAGGGTACAAAATGTTTTAAAAAAAAAAAAAAAAAAATAGGAAAAAAAAACCACTGACAGCCCAAACCAGAAATTTTAGTCCCGCCCCTGACAATCCTAAAACTTGATATTACTAGTATGTAAATGTCCATGATGGAAAAGTAACACAATTGCAAAAATGTTTTAAACAACAAAAGTTGCGCTAAGTTAAATACATTAAAAAAAAAATTAAAAAACTTTTTATTATTTATTTTGTTAACCATTTTCTCTGATATATCTAAAAAAAAATTAATGTAAAAATTAAATAAAAATAAAGCCATAGGTAACATGCAAAAAGGCAAAAATTGTAGAATAACTGTACCCAAGTGTAGTAAAAAAAATAAAATAATAATTTTTAATTGAGCCTGGTCAAGAAGAAGGTTAAACAATCCAGTCGGGAAGCAGTTAAGTCTCCAGCAGCTTTAAGACCCAGTAGCAGTCTCCCGATGCTCGTCATTCAAGTCCAGTGCATGGTACAGCTGCTCTTGGAAATGTGCCATGCATGACTTGTATCACCTATGCGGTCTCCATACAGAACATAAAGGGGATGGTGCATGAGAGGCTGCCACAAACAGCAGTGCAGAGCACCCAATGCACTGGGACATGGTCTGTGTTCACAATATATTGAGGTGCCAGTATTGCAAGCAAAGCTTATTAGGTTGGTTATGACCAGAGTTTTTTTATTTCTATTCCATTTGCAGGTTTTTTTATTTTTTGGGTTAAGCGGCTCCTTAGCCACTGAAGCGGTGGTCATTGTTAAATTTATGAAATCTAAAGTAAAGTTGTTAAGCTTCTGATTTTTGTATATCTGATTGCTCCCTAGGTATGAAGAGTTGGCAGAGGGTGTGGAGGAATATGTCCTAGATATGCTAAGGGATCAGCTCAATCGCCGGCAACCCATGGATAATGTCTCCAGAAATCTTCTCCGTTTGCTCACTGCTACTTGTGGCTACAAAGAAGTGCGACTCATGGCAGTGCAGAGGTTGGAGATGTGGCTGCAGAACCCCAAGGTGGGGGCTCACCGCTTCCTATAAACTGGTTTGGAATGAAATACAATACACCTTGGATTCCTTTGACACTGCGCCTTGTAGTGTCCATCAGGGATATATCTGGTGGGAGATGCCTCGTAGCATAAGTCTGATGCATACTTCTGGCAGATGTCATGCAATTGCTTCCATTACCTGTAGGTTGCCATGGAAAAAAAAAAAAATATATATATATATATACCCTGTGGATTTCATTTAACAGTCGGCTGTGCTGTTCCATAAAGCAAAATAAAACGCTTATGTTGTCTGAACAGAGGCCAAAGGGACACACTTTTGACCTCTGTTGGGTAATAGATCCATGAGTATTCCCATTGCTTCCTGTGCACCGTGCATTCTTACCACAGTGTAAAAGAGGCCGTAGGGTATGCTCACACAATGGGCCGTATGTATGAAAACTGTCTAGCAGACTGTCTTTGCCGCCCATAGAAACCAATCGGAGCCCATAACTATGAGTGTAGCTTTTAAATTTTCCAGAGGGCTATATGAAATAAAAGCTGAGCTCTGATTGTTTGCTATGGGCTCTGATTGGTCGCTATGGGCTCTGATTGTTTGCTATGGGCTCTGATTGGTTGCTATGGGCAACAAAAACTGTCTTACTGCTAGACAGTTTTCATACATAAGACCCACTGGCTTTTTATAAATGAAAAAATCCAAAGAGGAATCTGTAGCAGAAATCGTAGGTGAGATCCTTCGACTTCTGCCATGGAATTTATCATTTTACTGGGGCTAATCTACATCACAACTGCCCCTGATGCAGAATTTGAGCGGCATCATTTTTTTTTTTTTATTTCTTTCTATATCACAGATTTTAACTATGATGTGGCTTTCCCATTCAAGCGAGTGGGACTCAGATTTATCATGGAATCTACATTGAATTATCCATTCGAATCTGTTGTGTAAGCAAAGTCCTACAGTGAACTAGCAAGACTAGAAGAGGTTTTGAAAAAATTAGTACATACACTATCGTTTAGAAGAATTTTACTGTTTTAACAGGCTAGATCAATGGGGGCCAAATAGTTGATTGCACCCTATTGGTAGACCAGAGGAGCAGTGCCTCTTAATTTTTTT